>JAVXUP010000683.1:127500-375694 GCA_033070095.1 Escallonia herrerae
GATTTACATTGTGGAAAATTTTCAGAGTTTTTAGAAGTCGAGAAGAGGGTGAACGGGAGCGAGAAGTTTGGAATTTTACGGTGAATTTAAAATATCAAACTAGCGCAGTTTTGCGTGAAAATTTTATGGGTACCTTAAGATGCTATGAAGTTCCATTTCCCAAGATTTTGGATCATTCCGAAGTCATTAGCTATTTTTGGCCGAATGGGCTTTTAAGCGCTCGGTCCGGACACCGGTTCAGGTTTTTTGGACGAAAATTTTGTAAAATACTTTTTAGCTCATGAATTCAGGAGGTCTAAAATAGCATTTTAAAGCTTTTGAGATTTTTCTGATGCCGGGAACCCTCAGGGGCATTTTGGTAATTTGTCACCTAGAGAGGGGTATTTTGGTAATTTTTTTGATAAAGTTTTTTGATGGACTTTTTAGTCCCAGAAGAGTTATAAAACACCTGAAAGGTTGTTTTGAAGCTGATTTGGGGCGCTGGGGGTGATAGTGAACCCTCGGGGGCATTTCAGTAAATTGCCGCTCAGCTGGGGGTATTTCGGTAATTTTTCCCTTTAAAATTCTTTGAGGGACTATTTGGTCTATAAATGATGTAGTACATAAAAAAAATGGTTTTAAAGCAGATTTGGGGTGTTAGTGGTTTAGCGGCCATCAGAGGGATATTTTGGTAATTTGCCGAGTTGGCGCTAAATTTTTTAGAACGCACAATATTATGCGTCTGAAGAGGTGGAAAATGAGGAATGGTGTTAATCCGTTGAAATAATGAGGCATTGGTTATTGTTAATGCGTTGGTAAGGCTAGGTTAAGGATCCAGTTATTGGATCGGGTTAACTAGCTGTCATAAGATGCGATGAGCGGTTAAGGGGAAGGGGTAGAATAAGGAGTGTGTATATGTTGAATGATGTATAACGAGCAGGATATTATTTGACTAGGTGATGCAGCTTGTTGCGATCAGAAGATTGCGAGTTGCTTCGGCTATAAGCCAATGAGGTAAGGACAATGCGGTTCTATTATGCTAATTCATTGTTTCGATTAGCATACTATGTTGATGACGTTTATGTTGTTGAATTCTTGTTGTTATGATTGGTCACCGGTAGTCATTGCGACCGGTATACGCATATTTGAATTGTGCTGTTGAGGACTTAGGGTAGAATAAATTCCCTTAGTCCGCCCTGTTGATAGAATTTAGTGAGGATGATGGGTGTCCTAGTATGCTATGATTCGATTTGATTAGCATACCTGAAGTGGATGATGATGTTGTGTAGGGTTGTTGTGTGGTTGTTGTGAGATGTCGGCAGTTATTGATAGCAGATATCTCTTCTCTTTGAGAACACCATTGAGGACTTGTGGCAACTTCTCCCGAGTCTGCCCTATCGTTGATGATGATGCTGTGGTGATTGTTGCTTTGTTGTTGTGAAATGTCAGCACTTATTGATAACCGACATTTCTCTTATGTAAGAACGCTATTGAGGGCTTGCGGCAAATTTCTCCCAAGTCCGCCTGTTGATGATGTCACGTTGAACTCATGTTGTTGGGTCTGAACACCGGTTGATCTTCTGATCTGATATTCCTTGTTGAGCTGTGTTGTTGAGGACATAAGGTGGAATAAATTTTCCCTTAGTCCGCCCCGTTGATGATGTCTTGTTGCTTGGCTGTAACGTGGTTAGGGAAAGCACTCTAAATGAGTTCCCTGCTTGTTGACAGTGTCTCTTTTATTTACTTGAGACTGAGATGAACATCCCGTAAAATGGGACATCAATATGAGGAGGATGGCCTATGAATTATGATCACTAGCCAAAGAGGATGAATGTCGCTCGAGTAGGGTCTGTCGTGTCTGGTCGAGTCCTGTCCGTCGTGTCCATGTGCATTGCATTTGATTTTCTTTTGATATTGATGATTTTAATGATTTGTATTTCAATGATGTTTGCCTTTACGATCTTGGATTTTGGGTCCACTTGCATAGTCGGTCGGTCAATCGGTCCAGTCCATGAGGAGGTGGCAGTAATGCTGTTCTGTTGGGCCTTAAAGCCGCTCAGTCTAACGAAAGAAAAATTATCGTTTGACAAGTTATGTTGATGCTGAAATTTATTGACTACTCTTGATTCATTGCTATCGTTGAGATGATTATTATTCCTCCGAGTCTTTTGAATCATTTGTACACGATATTCCTCGTGTTGTCTTTACTGGGCGATTTGCGCTCATTCCTTATGTTGTATTGTGCAGGCTGTAAGGTTGATCAAAGAGAACCCTCTAGAGAAAGGAAGAGAAACAAGTTAGAAAAGTTGAGCAAG
Organism: Escallonia herrerae; assembly: GCA_033070095.1. NCBI lineage: Eukaryota > Viridiplantae > Streptophyta > Magnoliopsida > Escalloniales > Escalloniaceae > Escallonia > Escallonia herrerae. The sequence goes on from JAVXUP010000683.1 coordinate 129,795, forward strand.
GGGATACGTTGTGTGAGGTAAAGATTGAGCTGTGAGATCGGTAGTTAAGAATCCTACGACTACAGTCGTATATTAGGTTGTAAATATTCATGTTGTTTAGAGACTTGAAAGTCTTCCGCTGCAGTATGATGTATGTTTGTAAGGAAATTTTTTGTAAGGATGCATTTTGGAGGGTCTAGTAATGATATATGAGTATGAGGATGTAGTTGCTCTGTAATCAGCACAGGATTTTGAATGTGATTATGATCGATAACTCAGCCCGATGATGTCACCAGGGCTGAGGGTGTCGGACTATTCATCAACTTGTGATGTTCTAGAAATTAATTTGTTAACTTTAAACTAATTCATTATAGTTAATTTCGATTATTTTTAGGTTCACTACCTTCGACACATGTATCCTATTTCAATTCGAATTTTTTGAGATATGTTTGTTGTATTTGGCATGATGAATTTGTCTGTTTATCTTAGTAATTTTAATTTGTTATGTTCAATAAATTTATAATTAGCAAAATGGGAGACACTTTTGAGATTATGTATATGGTATATTTGTCATCCTAAATCTGTCTATTCGCCAAGATAATTTTGAGATAATATTTTCAGTTAAAAATGTCATTTGATTGTTAAGCGTAGTCTATTTCTACATAGGTCTTGTTTCACAATGTCTGATTTCGTGTCGAGCTCCAACACCCCCGTAGATGCTAGTGATCCGTATCTAGGACGAACCTTTCAAACATTGGAAGAAGCTGAAGAATGTTTTCGAGCGTATTCATTGAGGGTTGGTTTTGGCATTAGAATAAAGACTACAAGAACAAGCAACGTAACGAAAAAGATATGCTCTCGCTTATACGAGTGTCATAGGGGCAGAAACCCAGTGCAAAATGAGACACGCGTAGGCAACGATGACAGTGATGACGAAATAGGATATTGGCGTAGAAGACGGGACTGCTTTGAGCGCACAAATTGCCAGGTCAAGATGTTCGTAAGCTATAAAGCCAAGCAAGATCATTGGCTTATTACCAGCCTGGAACTGGCACACAATCACCCGTTAGTAACCCCTTCTAAGGTGAGTCAGATGCATCAACACAAGAAGATGGGTAAGGTCGCGAGGAGCCTAATTCACACAATGAGCAATGCGCGGCTAGGACCTACCGACATGATTAATGTTCTTGCTGAACAGGCTGGGGGAATTCAAAATTTAAACTTTAACACGACAGACGTTCGTAACGCGGTCCGAACCCATAGACGAGCCGCGTATGACCTCAATGATGCTCAAACCACAATGAGCCTATTGAAACGGATGCAGATGGAGGACCCGCAGTTTACCTTCGATTATAAACTTGACGACGAGCATCGAGTTAGCACAATTTTTTGGGTCGACGGTCGTTCGAGGCTAGCTTATAAGCATTTTGGGGATGTCGTGACTTTCGACACCACATACAAGTACTCGATGCCGTTCGCTCCTTTCACGGGCGTCAATCATCATTATCACTCCATCCTGTTCGGGTTCGCCTTGTTAAGGGACGAGAGCGAGAGTTCTTTTGAATGGTTGTTTAGGGTGTGGCTGGAAGCAATGAACTTCAAAGCACCCAACGTTATCATCACCGATCAAGATTTGGCAATGAAGAAGGCTATTGCTACCGTCTTCCCAGATACTCGACACAACTTGTGCACTTGGCACATAAGCAACAAATACCCTGAACGTCTGCATCACGTGTATGCAAAGTATCCAGACTTTAAACAGGATTTTGAAAAGTGCGTTAATAAGTCGTTAACGATTGAGGAATTTGAGGAGAGGTGGGAAAAGCTTGTTGAGGATTACTCATTGCAAGACAACGAGTGGCTCCAGCACTTGTACCAGCTCAAAGAGCAATGGATTGGCGTTTACACGAGGAGGCATTTTTCTGCGGGCATGAAAACGACGGGCAGGAGTGAATCTATGAATGCCATGTTCGATAGTTATGTGGGTACAACTACCAATTTGAAGAGTTTCGTCACATCCGCACAAAAAGCGGTTGCGTCGTTATTCGTGAAAGAAAGGGCTGCAGACTTTGCAACCACGTACAAGCAAAGGAGAAGGTTGCTTGAGACCCCGCTGGAGCTGAACGGTGCCAAAGTCTATACGAAGGAGATCTTCCTGCTATACCAAGTAGAGCTGCAAAAATCGGGCCGATACAGTATAAACAAGGTGGCAGAAAAGTCGTCGCGTGAGTACAAGGTTTATTCGCTCGTGAATGACCTCGTCCCTGAGAAGCTGCGCAGAATTTATACGGTGAGCCACGACACATTGACGGACTCGGTGACATGTGTTTGCAAGAAGTTTGAGTTCCATGGCATCCTGTGTAGACACATTCTGCGGTTTTTCACACAGAAAAATATCATCAGGACAATCCCCGATAAATACGTCCTGCCACGGTGGACGAAAGGTGCAAACAGGTTGCACGGTACCATTTCCTTTTCGGAGCACCCGTATACTGACTTTGAAGAATCAGAGACGTTGCGGTATAATCATCTGGTGACGATGTTCACCCGTTTGTCCGTAAAGGGTGCTGCTACAATGGTCGGATATAAACATCTCCTCGAGGTAGCTCAGCAGCAAGAGCCCATCGTCGACCAGTTGGAAGCAGCTTCAGTCAGCAATGCGGTTGACACCGAGCCTACGACGGGATCAGAAGATGACGAGCCGGGGGAGGGAGACGACAATGATATCCGGCCTTTGGATCCAATTATATCGCAAACGAAAGGCCGCAAGAGATCTACGCGGATGAAAAGCTCTATTGAAACGGCAACTCAACCTAAAAAGCTGAGAAGGTGTGCATTGTGCAACAAAATGACCGACCACGACAAGCGGAACCATTACAAGGCACTGGGGATAAGTCCAGGGGGTTTGCAAGACGGGGAAGAAGATGATGCCGAAGATGAGGACGAACAAGCTGCAGTGGACCTATAATTTTTTTTAAGCCATCAACTATGCTTGACATTTGTAATAATTTTTTGTAATTTTTTTCTAATAATCTTTCAACCGAATACTGTTATATATTTTCTAATGGACCTATGAGAGCCATCAACTCTAAAAGTTTATGTTGTTTTTTTTTATTAGCACCGGACACCTTTGCAAGGTCTTAAAATTCTTACGCTTTAGAAAAAAAATTTCTTCTTTTATGTCCGCTATACAATGTAGCGGACGTATCTGCAGAGTCCTAATTTGTTGTTATTTTATGTCCGGAACACTATGTAGCGGACGGTCCCGCAGAAAGACAACTTTCCAACACTTGGTTTTTTTTTGTTCACTCCACGTCCGGAACACTATGTAGCGGACGGTCCCGCAGAAAGACAACTTTCCAACACTTGGTTTTTTTTTGTTCTCTCCACGTCCGCTATACTATGTAGCGGACGGTCCCGTAGAAAGACAACTTTCCAACACTATGTAATGGACGGTCCCGTAGAAAGACAACTTTCCAACACTATGTAGCGGACGGTCCCGCAGAAAGACAACTTTCCAACACTCGATTTTTTTTTCTCTCCACGTCCGCTACACTATGTAGCGGACGTTCCCGTAGAAAGACAACTTTCCAACACTATGTAGCGGACGGTCCCGCAGAAAGACAACTTTCCAACACTCGGTTTTTTTTTTTTGTTCTCTCCACGTCCGCTACACTATGTAGCGGACGGTCCCGCAGAAAAACAACTTTCCAACACTTGGTTTTTTTTGTTCTCTCCACGTCCGCTATACTATGTAGCGGACGGTCCCGCAGAAAGACAACTTTCCATAACTTAGTTTTTTTTTGTTCTCTCCACGTCCGCTATACTATGTAGCAGACGGTCACGCAGAAAGACAACTTTCCATAACTTAGTTTTTTTTTTGTTCTCTCCACGTCCGCTACACTATGTAGTGGACAGTCCCGCAGAAAGATAACTTTCCAACACTTAATTTTTTTGTGTTCTCTCCACGTCCGCTACATTGTGTAGCGGACGGTTCCGCAGAAAGACAACTTTCCAACATTTAGTTTTTTTGTGATTCTTTCCACGTCCGCTATACTATGTAGCGGACGGTCCCGCAGAAAGACAACTTTCCAACACTTAGTTTTTTTTTGTTCTCTTTTTTTTTGTTCTCTCCACGTCCGCTACATAATGTAGCGGACGGTTCCGCAGAAAGACAACTTTCCAACACTTAGTGTTTTTGTTGTTCTCTCCACGTCCGCTACACTATGTAGCGGACGGTCTCGCAGAAACACAACTTTTCAACACTTAGTTTTTTTTGTTCTCTCCACGTCCGCTACATAGTGTAGCGGACGGTCCCGCAAAAAGACAACTTTCCAACACTTAGTTTTTTTGTGGTTCTCTCCACGTCCGCTACACTATGTAGAAGACGGTCCCGCAGAAACACAACTTTCCAACACTCAGTTTTTTTTTTGTTCTCTTTTTTTTTGTTCTCTCCACGTCAGCTACACTATGTAGCGGACGGTCCGCAACACTATGTAGCGGACGGTTCGCAGAAAGACAACTTTCCAACACTTAGTTTTTTTCTTGTTCTCTCCACGTCCGCTACACTATGTAGCGGACGATCCCGCAGAAAAACAACTTTCCAACACTTAGTTTTTTTGTGGTTCTCTCCACGTCCGCTACACTATGTAGCGGACGGTCCCGCAGAAACACAACTTTCCAACACTTAGTTTTTTTTTTGTTCTCTTTTTTTTTGTTCTCTCCACGTCCGCTACACTATGTAGCGGACGGTCCACAGAAAGACAACTTTCCAACACTTAGTTCTTTTTTGTTCTCTCCACGTCCGCTACACTATGTAGCGGACGGTCCCGCAGAAACACAACTTTCCAACACTTAGTTTTTTTTTGTTTTCTCTGCGTCCGCTATACTATGTAGCGGACGGTCCCGTAGATTGACAATTATCCAACACTTGATTTTTTTTGGCCCTGCAGAAAGACAGATATCCAACACTTTGTTTCTCAGCGTTCAAAACAAATCACAGATCAGTCAATTAGCCAAAATGCTATCTCTGACCAGATCACACATCAAACACCTCTGACTACAAATCAAACACTCAACTGAATTCAACACAACGATATCGGTCAATAAAAATCAATCGCATTCAAATAATGTTTATTAAAAAAGTGAATATAGTGTTACAATGTCAATTGAGACCCCCATCCCCTGCGGATGTTTGTTGTTCATTACACGGATTTACAATAAACCTAATAGCTCTAGGCCGGCCATTCATAATTTGCCAAGCCATCCTATACCTAAAGCCTTGTATGCATTCTCGGCTCCAGACGGTCTTCTTGAGGCTCTCAGTCCGACAAATGTAATCCATGTACATGCAGAGGAAGACGCCGCAGTCTGAGGAATTATGTTGCTTGGGCCTACGCCTCTTCAATCGAAAAATGAGGTCCGGCCTGCGTTGTACCTTCTCCTGACGCCTACCATTGACCAAGGCAGGAAATAGATTCTGCGATACACATAATAAGCATTAAACATTAAACATAGCAAACAGAATAAGATTAATCAGTTTTAGAATATGCAAGTTACAATAAGAAGTAAACAGGATCTTACCATGGCATCCAACTGGCCTATGCCTCGGTACATGTCAATCACAGGCATCACGTCGGTCTCATCATAGAGACTGTCGAGGACTGATACCGTCCTCTCTACTAGTTCATAGCAAACCAAGTACCAGTGGGTATTCCCTAAAAATGAGATTATAAACACGTCGGCAACACTTGCGCTCACTGGACTATCCCGCCCAAGATATGCTTGTAGGTTAGCGGACGGTCTCCACTGGGCCAGGCCTCTCTCCTTCCTTGAATTACCCCAGTCATTCCACTCTTGTACTAGGATCTGATGAAAAAAAACGTCTAAGATAAAAACGCGCGGAACAATGTATGGATGCTCCCGCTGTCTAACCAAGCTCCCGGCGCCAGCGAGGCCAATTCTGTCCACAAGGCATTATAATCCAAACCCCCCGGGTGATCCACGTCATAGTTATGTCTGTCTTGGGGAGGTTCACTAAAATAACAGACTCGGATTAGCTCGCATTTATGCGACTTTAGGGGCCTAACTGGATGCCCTTTCGGATATTGCTCCCGGGGGTCAACCGGTAAATCTTGCCCTCCGCCGGGGGGCAAGAGCAAGGGATATTGGCCTCCAATTCCTGGTTCGGCCGGCTGATATTGCTCTCTGGCCATTTCTTTCACCGGCTGATATTGCCCCCCGAGGAGGTCAAATGGGGGATATTGCCCTCTAGGGGCGCCAACTGGTCCCGCCCACAGGACAATGGGCAGTGCCTCGGAGAAACTGTCGTTTCTGAAAGGCCAGTCTTGCGTGACTTAACTCTGAGAGAGGGGTTGGGGTTCTGAGAACAAATTGAAGGAAGGGCCGCTGTAATCGTCCCACGACGCTTAAGCCTATCCCATCCCCGCTACAGAGGGACCACAAACTCCCTGGCTCACCCCTGAAGCCTGTCTGGAGGGATCACCATATCCCTGGCTGACGCCCGTATAACCGATATCCGGGCTGACGACCGAAGACTGTCCCGATGCTTGGCACAAAAAATTCCCGCAGCCTAAAGCCAATGCAGCAGCCTGTTGGCGAAGATCCTCGCCCATTGCGCTCACCAGATCCTTCCGCTCACTCAACTTCTGGAAGAATGCAAGCGAGGCATTAACCTACATCCAAAGAGATAAAAAATAAGTAACTTTAATTAGACATTTATATTCATCAAATTCAAGACAAGTCAGACTTGTTGGGCAACTAACGAGATTGTATGCCATACGCTCATCGATCTGACCCCTAGGCACCTCTCCCCACGTTCAAAGTTTACTGGGGCTACTCTCCTCCGAGTGATGCGGTAGTACCACTCATTGTACTCTTCGATGCTGATAATGGGGTCAGGCTTCGAGACGATGGCCTCCAGTGTGTCCTGCTAAGAACTCCAAAGTTGTATTTCGGCCAGCACAATTCGTGCGCATTGGCCTTGCCAAACCGTCAGACATCCGGTGGGTTCCTGTTAACCCTCATATTTGGGGCATCGACTAGCAAACCCTGCTCCAACTCAAAATGGTGCATTGCTCGGTCTGGCAGCTGCCACTCTGCGACCTCAAAGTGGATCAGGGGTGTGCACTGTAACCCGGAGAGAGTGAAGACGAACGACTCTCCCACCTGTCAAGCCAAACGTATGTACGGTGCCTAACGCATTTGGCCCGGAGATAGACGGTCGAACTCCCCTCGATAGTACGTAATGTTGTGATGGGGATCGATTCTCCTCTGGTAATGGCTAACCCTCCGGCTGTACTCCCAAGTACACAACCGAGGCCACACTTTATCCGTTCCATCCCTAAGCGTTGGTGCACCAGGAGCAAGGTGTTCATAAGACCACACCTGAGAACATCCGCAAATTATATTTATATCGTCGATTCAGCAAAAAAAATAACGAAGAAAGGATTTATATGATATACCTGCAATAGCGAGAGACATGCACATATGGCTTTGGCGTCGGGCCTCGTTGCCTTGTGCAATGCTCGGTACAGATACGAAAGAACCGCTGCATCCCAGGCATAATCCCCAACCTCCGACAGGTTACCCAACAACGGTAAATATTTCACGCTGACCGTGTTCTTCGACGTCGTTGGGAATAAAATTGCCTCCATCACCCACAAGAGGAAGGCCTTTGTGTACAGCACAAGCTCACAGCCCGTATAGTTTTTCAGCAAAACCCCATAGGTATCTACTAACCACTTCAACTTTATACCGCCAGTGCTAAATTGATCCTGGGGTATCGAAGTGAAGAAGTCCCTAGCGGTTCTCTTATTTGTTGCTTCCGACAGAGGAGCAATTACCGGCCGCCCCGTCACCGGCAACCCTAAGATGAACCCTACATCTTCTAGGGTAATTGTCATCTCTCCGAGCGGGAAGTGAAACGTATTCGTTTCACTTCTCCACCTCTCAATAAGGGCACCTATCAAGGCCCGGTCAAGCTGTTGAAAGATCTGTCCATACGTGAAAATCCCAAACCCAATTCCACACAGTATCTTTTTCTGGGACTTGTTCAAATTCCATGATGTGAACTCGTGAGATACTTCTACGGTGGTGAGAATTATCTTTCCTACGAATTAATAAATACAATTTAAGCAAAACAAACGGTATACAAAGTTAGTAAGAATAAGAAAGTTTGATAAATAATGTATCTTACTCCACCATCCCATCTGAGCGTACTAATATAGTTGGCTTGGTCGTATAACACGGATGAATCTTCTAGTCCAGGGTTAAATTCCATTTTTTGCATACAATACAATGTTAGCACATGAACAAATACATACATATATAAATCATCATCATCGCTAGCACATGCTTAATGCATAATCAAAACCACGCATAAAACGCAATATTCATCACAACTTTAGATTACGAACATGTAAATGATTGATTTTGTGAACTTACGTGATCTATTAGGGTATTAAAGCTGCTCTTAAGAAGAAATTGCGCAGATCTGCTTGCCAACGCCGCTGGAAATATTTGTGAGTAGGAAGAATGGAGAAGAGTGTTGTAGTTAGGGTTTTTTTGTATATATATTAGCCGTCCGCTATACTATATCGCGGACAATATAGTGTCCGCCACTATGTAGTTGCAACTGTTGACGTGACAGATAAGGACTGATGGGACAGGTCGTGACATGTGTCAGCCTAGAGGTCGTCCGCCACACTGTGTGGCGAACGAATGTTTTCCTGACATGCATCAGGGCCTGTCAGTAGTCCGCGAGACAATGTCGTGGACGGCGTGGAGGGGCAAAAAGGTAAAAAAATGTAGTCCGCGACATTATGTCGCGGACTACCGACAGATTTCAAAACAGGCGTGATCTGGGCCATCCATCTTTCAGGATGGACGGCCCAGATCGCGCTAGCAAATATCCCATTTTGCTAGCGCTATCAAAGGATTGGCTATATATATATATATGTATGTATGTATATGTATATAATACATACATACATATGTAGATACATATATACATACATATGTATATATATATATACATATATACACACATATATATATATATGTATATGTATAAATATACATACATACATATGTATATATACATATATATATATATGTATATGTATAGGGAGCTGATCCGTTGATAGCGCTAGCAAAATAGGAGATTTTGCTAGCGCGATCTTCTGGATGGACGGCCCAGATCTTTTTTTTTCGAAAGCTGTCAGTCGTCCGCTATATAGTGTAGTAGACGGACTTTTTTACCATATTGCCCCTCGCTACTAGTCCCCAACATAGTGTCGCGGACAACTTTTTTGGCCTGACACCATCAGTCAAAGTCGTCCGCAACACTGTGTTGCGGACGACTTTTTGACTGACGGTGGTCAAGTCATCCACAACCCTCCTGACAGTTGTCACACCAGTCCTGGGGCGACAGGACTGCTGCTTTGTCCTTATCCCACCGTCCACGATACTGTGTAGCGGACAACTTGACGGTTTTTTCCGTCCGCTACACTATGTAGCGGACTAGACAGATCTCACCTATACCGAAAATGTGTTTCATTTTCTTTTCGAATCTCATTCATCTTTCTTCTCACAAATTTTCTAGTGGCGTTGGCAAGTAGATCTGCGCAATTTCTTCCAAAGAAATCCTTTAATCGTCTCATCAATCACGTAAGTTCACATTCCAATCCTTTATTCGTTCATAATCTAGAGTTTGTTATGAGTATTGCGGCTTATGCATGGTTTTGAATATGTATGCGGTGGATTGTGCTAGCGTTTGTCAATATGTGTGTATTGCTTATTGTGTATTGCTTAAATGTTCATGTGATTTCACTTGCATATATACAGCATGTCAACTTATATGAGCACATGCTAGCGTTGTATGTTTAAAAATTTTTACGCTTCCAACCTTGCCGTTTTTTCGTAATTTCAGTTGCAAAAATATGGATTTTAACCCTACACCAGAAGATCCCTCCGTATTATACAACCAAGCAAATCATGTCAGTACGCTCTTATGGGATGGTGGGGTAAGATCCTTATTTTATCAACTTTCCTATTCTTATGAACATTGTGTACCATTTGTTTTGGTTAAATTGTATTTATTAATTTGTAGGAAATAGCACATCTCAACACAGTAGAAGTGTCCGATAATTTCAAAGCCTGGAAGTTGAACAAAGTCCAGAAACGGTTACTGCGTGGGATTGGGTTTGGGATTTTCACGCATGGGCAAATCTTTCAACACCTTGACCGGCACTTAATAGGTGCCCTTGTTGAAAGGTGGAGAAGTGAAACGAATACGTTTCACTTTCCTCTCGGAGAGATGAAGATTACCCTAGAAGATGTAGGGTTCATCTTAGGGTTATCGGTTACGGGACGGCCGGTAATTGCTCCTCCGTCGGAAGCAACGAATAAGAGAACCGCTAAGGACCTTTTTACTTCAATACCCCAGGATCAATTTAGCACTGGTGGTATCAAGTTGAAGTGGTTGGTAGATACATACAAGGTTCTCCCGGAAAACTACACGGACGAGATGCTTGTGTTATACACACAAGCTTTCCTCTTGTGGGTGATGGGGGCAATTCGGTTCCCAACAACGTTGAAGAATACGGTCAGCGTCAAATATTTACCGTTGTTGGGTAACCTGCTGGAGGTTAGGGATTATGCCTGGGGTGCAGCAACTCTTGCGTACCTGTACCGAGCATTGCACAAGGCAACGAGGCCCGACTCCAAAGCTATATGTGCGTGTCTCTCGCTATTGCAGGTATATCATACAAATCTTCATTACGTGCTTGTTTTTTTGTTGAATCGACATTTAATTTTGATGATACTTTATTTAATTTGTCTTTGCTCTCAGGTGTGGTCTTATGAACACCTTGCTACCGGCGCACCCAGGCGTAGGGACGGAACGGATAATGTGTGGCCTCGGTTGTGCGCCTGGGAGTACAACCGGAAGGACAACCACTACCTGAGGAGAGACGATCCCCATCATAACATTACGTACTATAAGGGGGAGCTCGACTCGATATCTCCAGGCCAGATGCGATGGGCACCGTACAAACGTTTGGCGCGACGGGTGGGGAAGTCATTCGTCTTCACGCTCTTCGGGTTGCAACGCACACCCCTGATCCACTTCGAGGTCGCAGAGTGGCAGGCTACCAGATCGTGCTATGCGCCATTTTGAGTGCCTGCAGGGGTTGCCAGCCGATGCGCCGGATATGAGGGGTAACAGGAACCCACCGGGTGTCGGACAGGTTTGGCAAGGCAAATGCGCACGACTTGTGTGCACGAGAACTTGAGGTTTGGGATTCCTGGCAGGACACGTTAGCGACCATTGTGTCAGAGCCTGACCCCGTGATCAGCATCGAACAGTACAATGAGTGGTACTACCGCATCACCCGGAGGAGAGTAGCTCCAGTAAGGTTTGAACGCGGAGAGAAGTACCACCCTAGGGGTCAGATCGATGAGCAGATGGCATACAATCTGGTAAGTTGCCCAACCAGTGCTTTTAATTGACCTTGATGATTCTAAGTGTGTATGAAGTTACTTATTTATTATCTCTTTGGATGTAGGTTAATGCCTCGTTCGCCTTCTTCCAGAAGTTGAGCGAGCGCAAGGATCTGGTGGATGCAATGGGCAAGGAGCTTCGCCAACAGGCCGAATCGTTGGCGTATGGCTGTGGGAATTTTTGCGCCAAGCATCCGGTCAGCCTTCGGGCGTCAACCCGGGAATAGGGGAACCTGGGTGGCAGCCCCCTTAGCTTGGGATACGATGATCCCTCGGGACAGACTTCGGGGGTGAGCCAGGGATACGGTGGTCCCTCTGTATCCGGAATGGGTGGTGATTGGGGACCGCCAAGCACCATGGGCCAGGCTCAAGCACCGTGGGAAGAGTACAGTGCGCCCTCCTTCTCTTTGCTTCTGGACTCGGAACCCCAACCCCTCTCTCAGAGTCAAGTCACGCAGGACTGAGGTTTTGAAAACATCAGTCTGTCCGAGACACTGCCCATTGTCCCATGGGCGGGACCATCTGTTGCGGAAGGAGGGCAATATCCCCCAGTCGACCCCCCCTGAAGGAGTGCAATATCCCCCGGTCGACCCCCGAGGGGAGTATCGCAAAGGGCATCCACTAAAGCCCCTAAAGCCGCATAAATGCCAAATTATCAGATAGCGGTATTTTAGTGGGTTCCCCCTAGACAAACCATTATATAGTGTGAATCACCCTGAGGGCATGGATTACTGTTGCTCGTGGGGAGAAATGTCCTCCCTGGCTCCGGGGAGTTGGTTAGACAACGGCGTCATCTCTACCTACGTGGAGATTCTGAAGGAAAGGGGCCGGGGCGGCCGAATGAGTATCCGGCCGTATTTTTGTTGGATGCCTTTTTTCATAGCCTCCTAGTGGCTGAATGGCATGAGTGGGTCGAACAAAGGGGAAGAAAAAGTTGAGTCAGTGGAGACCGTCCGCTAACCTGTGAGCGTATCTGAATAGGGATAGTCCAGTGAGCGTAATGGTTGCCCATGTGTTTCTAATCCCATTTCTAGGGGAAAGCCACTGGTACTTGGTTTGCTATGAACCAACGGAAAAAGTCGTATCGGTGATCGACAGTCTCCACGACGATACCCTACACATGCCTGTGCTGCGGATGTATAAAGCCCAGTTAGACTCTATAATCTTACAATTGTTGTTTAATGCTTATTGTAACTTGCCAACTGTAAATGTTAACTCGTGTCTTACGCCGTTTTCTGTTTCTCGCAGAATCTATTTTGTGCCATGGTCAATGCTATCCGTGGTCTACCTGTACCGGCGCGACCAAAGCTCCATTTCCAATTGAAGAAAAGGAGGCCGAAGCAACATAATACTTTGGACTGCGGCGTCTTCCTTTAAGAATTTGTAGGCAACATGCACCTTGCAGGCAGACACTTCTTCAAAGTCATGATGCCTGGTTTTGATACAGAACTTGTAGGTCATCCTGCTTTCTCTGTGTTACTTTTGGTGTTAAAAGTTTGATCTTTGGTTAAAAACTTACCTATTTGTTTTTTGTATTGTGAATATGTTAGGACATACCGGTAGCCTTTTCCAATTGGCTTACCACAATTTATTTCGATTCAACTTTAACCAGCCGCAAGGGGTCATGGCATGTTAGAATCAAGATGAAACGCGGCCAAGGTCAAATTTGTTTCGCAGAGGGTTGGAACGAATTCGTGCAACAGCATGACCTCCAACTCGGGGACTTTGTAGTGTTTCAACACACGGGGAAATGGAATTTTCAAGTGACGGTGTTTGATCGGAGCACTTGTGAAAAAACTTCTTTCCCCCAATGTTGAACCCTAAATTATGTATTGAATAATTTTATGTAATGTTAATTATTGTTCCGAATTTTAGGTTCTTAATTGTGCCGTTTGAGATTCCGTCGATACTGAGATTGTTGATTTTGATCGTCACGAAAACAAATCTTCCACTATTTTGAGATTGTTGATTTCGTCGCTAAAACAAGTCTTCGGTCGCTAGAATTTATTAAAACAGAATTTTCTCCATCCGCTACAATATAGCGCGCACGGTCCCGCAGAAAGGCCAACTATCCAACACTTAGTTTTTTTTTGGTGCCCTCTACGTCCGCTACATTATGTAGCGGGCGGTGGTTAGTATTTTTTTGGCTCTTCACGTCCGCTACACTATAGCACGGACGGTCCCGCAGAAAGGCCAACACTTAATTTTTTTTGTCCGCTATATTATGTAGCGGACAGTCCCCACAACTTTCCAAGACTAAGTTTTCACGTCCGCTAGATAGTGTAGCGGACTGTCCCGCAGAAACACAACTTTCTAACACTTAGTTTTTTTTATAGCCTCCTCGTCCACTATACTATGTAGCGGACGGTGCCGCAGAAAGCCAACTTTAACTATCAACTCTCCACGTCCGCTACACTATAGTGCGGACGGTCCTTTATTTTGTTTTCTCAACGTTCGCTGCATAGTGTAACGGACGGTCCCGCAGAAAGAAAACTTCCCAACACTTACGGTCTCGTAGAAACAAAACTTCGCAACACTTAGTTTTTTTTTTGTACTCTCCTCGTCCGCTATACTATGTAGCGGACGGTCCCGCAGAAAGAAAACTTCCCAACACTTGGTTTTTTTTGTACTGTCGCGTCCGCTATACTATGTAGCGGACGGTCCCGCAGAAACAAAACTTCGCAGCATAGTTTTTTTTTGCTCTGCTCGTCCGCTATACTATGTAGCGGACTGTGCCACAGAAAGATAACTTTCCAACACTATTTTTTTTGGCCCTACAGAAAGACAGATATCCAACACTTTGTTTCCCAACGTTCAAAGCAAATCACAAATCAGTCAATTAGCCAAAATGCGCTATCTCTAACCACATCACAAATCAAACACCTCTGACCACAAACCAAACACTCAACTGAATTCAATACAACGATATCGGTCAATAAAAATCAATCGCATTCAATATATGTTTATTTAGAAAGTGACTATAATGTTACAATGTCAATTGGGACCCCCATCCCCTGCGGCTGTTTGTTGTTCCTTACACGGATTTACAATAAGCCTAATAGCTCTAGGCCAGCCATTCATAATTTGCCAAGCCATCCTATACCTAAAACCTTGTATGCATTCTTGGCTCCAAACGGTCTTCTTGAGGCTCTCAGATCGACAAATGTAATCCATGCACATGCAGAGGAAGACGCCGCAGTCCGAGAAATTATGTTGCTTGGGCCTACGCCTCTTCAATCGGAAAATGAGGTCCGGCCTGCTCTGTACCTTGTCCTGATGCCTACCATTGACCAAGCCAGCAAATAGATTCTGCGATAAACATAATAAGCATTAAACATTAAACATAGCCAACGGAATAAGATTAATTGGTCGGCTTTAGAATATACAAGTTACAATAAGAAGTAAATAGGATCTCACCATGGCATCCAACTGGCCTATGCCTCGGTACATGTCAATCACAGGCATCACGTCGGTATCATCGTAAAGACTGTCGAGGAGTGATACCATCCTCTCTACTGGTTCGTAGCAAATCAAGTACCAGTGGGCATTTCTTAAAAATGGGATTAGAAACACGCCGGCAACACTTGCGCTCGCTGGACTATCCCGCCCAAGATAGGCTTGTAGGTTAGCGAACGGTCTCCACTGGGCCAGGCCTCTCCCCTTCCTTGATTTGCACCAGTCGTTCCACTCTTGGATTAGGATCTGATGAAAAAAGCGTCCAAGATAAAAATGCGAGGACCGATGTTTGGATGCTCCCGACCCCTTTGCCTCAGAATTTATGCGTAGTGCAAGATGACACCGCTGTCTAACCAAGCTCCCGGCGCCAGCGAGGCCAATACTGTCCACAAGGCATTATAATCCAAGCCCCCCGGGTGATCCACGTCATAGTTCTGTCCGTCTTGAGGGGGCCCGCTAAAATAACGGCCTCGGATTAGCTCACGTTTATGAGGCTTTAGGGGCCTGGCTAGATGCCCTTTCGGATATTGCCCTCGGGGGTCAACCGACAAATCTTGCCCTCCGCGGGGGGGCAAGAGCAAGCGATATTGGCCTCCAATTCCTTGTTCAGCCTGATATTGCTCTCTGGCCATTTCTTCCGCAGCTGATATTGCCCCCCGGGGAGGTCAAACGGGGGATATTGCCCTTCGGGGGTGCCAATTGGTCCCGCCAACAGGACAATTGGCAGTGCCTCGGAGAAAGGCAAGTCTTGCGTGACTTGACTCTGATAGAGGGGTTAGGGTTCCGAGAACAAATTGAAGGAGGGGCCGCGGTAATCGTCCCACGACGCTTGAGCATGTCCCATCCCCGCTACAGAGGGACCACCAACTCCCTGGCTCACCCCTGAAGCCTGTCCGGAGGGATCACCGTATCCCTGGCTGACGCCCGTATAACCGATATCCGGGCTGACGACCGAAGACTGTCCCGATGCTTGGCGCAAAAAATTCCCGCAGCCTAAATCCAATGCAGCAGCCTGTTGGCGAAGATCCTCGCCCATTGTGCTCACCAGATCCTTCCGCTCATTCAACTTCTGGAAGAATGCCAGCGAGGCATTAACCTACAATCAAAGAGATAAAAAATAAGTAACTTCAATCAGACATTTATATTCATCAAATTCAAGACAAGTCAGACTTGTTGGGCAACTTACGAGATTGTATGCCATACGCTCATCGATCTGACCCTTAGGCGCATACCTCTCCCCACGTTCAAAGTTTACTGGGGCTACTCTCCTTCGAGTGATGCGGTAGTACCACTCATTGTATTGTTCGATGCTGATAACGGGATCAGGCTCCGAGACGATGGCAGCCAGTGTGTCCTGCCAAGAAGTCCAAAGCTGTATTTCGGCCACGCACAATTCTTGCGCATTGGCCTTGCCAAACCATCCGACATCGGGTAAGTTCCTGTTAACCCTCATATCTGGGGCATCGACTGGCAAACCCTGCTCCAACTCAAAATGGCGCATTGCTCGGTCTGGCAGCTGCCACTCTACAACCTCGTAGTGGATCAGGGGTGTGCGCTGCAACCCGGAGAGCGTGAAGACGAACGACTCTCCCACTCGTCGCGTACGGTGCCCAACGCATTTGGCTCGGAGATAGACGTTCGAACTCCCCTCGATAGTACGTAATGTTGTGATGGGGATCGACTCTCCTCTGGTAATGGGTAACCCTCCGGCTGTACTCCCAAGCACACAGCCGAGGCCACACTTTGTCGGTTCTATCCCTACGCGTTGGTGCACCGGGAGCAAGGTGTTCATAAGACCACACCTGAGAACATTCGCAAATTATATTTATATAGTCGATTCAGCAAAAAAAAAAAAAAATAACGAAGAAAGGATTTATATGATATACATGCAATAGGGAGAGACATGCACATATGGCTTTGGCGTCGGGCCTCGTTGCCTTGTGCAATGCTCGGTACAGATACGAAAGAACCGTTGCACCCCAGGCATAATCCCCAACCTCCGACAGGTTACCCAACAACGGTAAATATTTCACGCTGACCGTGTTCTTCAACGTCGTTGGGAATAAAATTGTCCCCATCACCCACAAGAGGAAGGCCTTTGTGTACAGCACAAGCTCATGGCCCGTATAGTTTTCCAGCAAAACCCTGTAGGTATCTACCAACCACTTCAACTTTATACCGCCAGTGCTAAATTGATCCTGGGGTATCGAAGTGAAGAAGTCCCTAGCGGTTCTCTTATTCGTTGCTTCCGACGGAGGAGCAATTACCGGCCGCCCCGTCACCGGCAACCCTAAGATGAACCCTACATCTTCTAGGGTAATTGTCATCTCTCCGAGCGGGAAGTGAAACGTGTTCGTTTCACTTCTCCACCTCTCAACAAGGGCACCTATCAAGGCCCGGTCAAGCTGTTGAAAGATCTGCCCATGCGTGAAAATCTCAAACCCAATTCCACGCAGTATCTTTTTCTGGGACTTGTTCAAATTCCATGATGTGAACTCGTGAGATACTTCTACGGTGGTGAGAAGTTCTCTTTCCTATGAATTAATAAATACAATTTAAGCAAAACAAACGGTATACAACGTTCGTAAGAATAAGAAAGTTTGATAAATAATGTATCTTACTCCACCATCCCATATGAGCGTACTGATATGGTTGGCTTGGTCGTATAACACAGATGGATCTTCTGGTCCAGGGTTAAATTCTATTTTTTGCAACTGAAATTAGGGAAAAACCTTCTCAGTTTGGATTTTACGGTTTGAATTTTGACAATCGCTCGCAAAAATACGACGCTAGCCCATGAACTTATACATATATATATATAATAGATATATATACATATACAGAATAGGATTTTACAAACGCTAGCACATGAACTTATACATACATATATAAATCCTCATCATCGCTAGCACATGCTCAATGCATAATCAAAACCACGCATAAAACGCAATATTCATCACAACTATGGATTACGAACATATAAATGATTGATTTTGTGAACTTACGTGATCTATTAAGGTATTAAAGGTGCTATCAAGAAGAAATTGTGCAGATCTGCTTGCCAACGCTGCTGGAAATATTTGTGAGTAGGAAGAATGGAGAAGAGTATCGTAGTTAGGATTTTTTTGTATATATGTTATCTGTCCGCTATACTATATCGCGGACAATATATTGGCCGCCACTGTGTACTTCCAACTGTTGACGTGACAGATAAGGACAAGGACTGACGAGACAGGTACTGACATGTGTTAGCCTAGGGGTCGTCCGCCACACTGTGTGGCGGACGACTTTTTGTCAGGGCCCCTCACTCGTCCGCTACACAGTATCGCGGATGGCGTGGAAGGGCAAAAAGGTAAAATAAGCCGTCCGCGATACCGTGTCGCGGACGACTGACAATTTTAAAAAAAGGCGTGATTTGGGCCGTCCATCTTTCGGGATGGACGGTCCAGATCGCGCTTGCAAATACCCCATTTTGCTAGCGCTATCAAGGGATCAGCTCCCATATATATATATATATATATATATATATATATATATATATATATATATATATATGATATATATATATATATATATATGTATATATAGATATGTATATACATATCTATATATACATATATATATATACATACATATACATATACATACATATATATATATATATATATATAAATGTTTGTCAATTTTGATATTATTTAATTTATTGCATAATTCATCTATGTCTGAGCTAATTTCTTTTTCTTTTTTGTTGAGTATACTTTGTTCTAATTTTTCTATCTTTTCTAAACAAGTTATTAATAACATTATATATATAGGGAGCTGATCCGTTGAGAGCGCTAGCAAAATAAGAGATTTTGCTAGCGCGATCTGGCCGAAGGGATGGACGGGCCAGATCTTTTTTTCTGGCGCTGTCAGTCGTCCGCTACATAGTGTAGCGGATGGACCTTTTTACCATATTGACCCTCCTCCCTCGTCCGCCACACTGTATGGCGGTCAACTTTTTTGGCCTGACATTGACAGTCAAAAAGTCGTCTGATACACTGTGTAGCGAACGACTATTCGGTCATGTCATCCAAGACCCCCCTGATAGTTGTCACATCAGTTCTGTCGCTGCACGACTGTTAGTTTGTCCTTATCCCACCGTCCGCGACACTGTGTAGCGGACAACTTTTTTGGTTTTTACTGTCCGCTATACTATGTAGCAGACTTACCCATTCTAAAAAACACTTCGAAACACTTATTCATTCTTTCTTCTCACAATTTTTCTATCGGCGCAATTTCTTCCCAAGAAATCTTTTTTTAGCGGCGTTGGCAAGTAGATCGGCGCAATTTCTTCCCAAGAAATCCTTTAATCGTCTCATCAATCACGTAAGTTCACAAACCAATACTTTATTTGTTCATAATCTAGAGTTGTTATTGCGGCTTATGCATGGTTTTGAATGTGTGCGCGCTGCATTGTGTTAGCGTTTGTCAATGTATCTATATATATTATATATGTGTATTGCGTATTATTTGTTCATGTGATTTCACTTGTAAAATCTCATTTCGTGTCTGTTTGTATGTATGTACATACATATATACAGCATGTGAACTTATGTGAGCACACGGTAGCGTTGTATGTATTATCTGATCACATGCTAGCGTTGAATGTGCTAGCGTTGTATGTTTGAGAATGTTTACGCTTCCAACCTTGTTGTTTTTCCATAATTTCAGTTGCAAAAAATGGATTTCAACCCTGGACCAGAAGATCCGTCCGTATTATACGACCAAGCAAACCATATCAGTACGCTCATATGGGATGGTGGAGTAAGATACTTATTTTATCAACTTTCTTATTCTTGCGGACGTTGTATACCGTTTGTTTTGCTTAAATTATATTTATTAATTTGTAGGAAAGAGCATTTCTCAACACGGTAGAAGTATCCGATAATTTCAAAGCATGGAAATTGAACAAACCCCAGAAAAGATTACTGCGTGGGATTGGGTTTGGGGTTTTCACACATGGGCAGATCTTTCAACACCTTGACCGGCACTTAATATGTGCCCTTGTTGAAAGGTGGAGAAGTGAAACGAATACGTTTCACTTCCCTCTCGGAGAGATGACAATTACCCTGGAAGATGTAGGGTTCATCTTAGGGTTACCGGTGACGGGGCGGCCGGTAATAGCTCCTTCGTCGGAAGCAACAAATAAGAGAACCGCTAGGGACTTCTTTACTTTGATACCTCAAGATCAATTTAGCACTGGTGGTATCAAGTTGAAGTGGTTGGTAGATACCTACAAGTTTCTGCCGGACAACTACAAGGATCAGATGCTTGTGTTGTACACGCAAGCTTTCCTCTTGTGGGTGATGGGGACAATTCTGTTCCCAACAACGTCGAAGAATACCGTCAGCGTCAAATATTTACCGTTGTTGGGTAACCTACTGGAGGTTGGGGATTATGCCTGGGGTGCAGCAACTCTTGCATACCTGTACCGAGCATTGCACAAGGCAACGAGGCCCGACTCCAAAGCTATATGTGCATGTCTCTCGCTATTGCAGGTATATCATACAAATCTTGATTACGTGCTCGATTTTTTTTTGTTGAATCGACAATAAATTTTGACTATACTTTATTTAATTTGTCTTTGCTCTCAGGTGTGGTCTTATGAACACCTTGCTACCGGCGCACCCAGGCGTAGGGATGGAACCGATAATGTGTGGCCTCGGTTGTGCGCCTGGGAGTACAGCCGGAAGGACAGCCACTACCCGAGGAGAGACGATCCCCATCACAACATTACGTACTATCGGGGGGAGCTCGACTCGCTATCTCCGGGCCAGATGCGATGGGCACCGTACAAACGTTTGGTGCGACGGGTGGGAGAGTCGTTCGTCTTCACGCTCTCCGAGTTGCAACGCACACCCCTGATCCACTTTGAGGTCGCAGAGTGGCAGCTGCCAGATCGCGCTATGTGCCATTTTGACTGCCTGCAGGGGTTGCCAGTCGGTGCGTTGGATATGAGGCTTAACAGGAACCCACCGGGTGTCAGACGGTTTGGCAAGGCGAATGCGCACGACTTGTGCGCACGAGAAATTGAGGTTTGGAATTCCTGGCAGGACACGCTGGCGGCCATTGTGTCGGAGCCTAACCCCGTGATCAGCATCGAACAGTACAATGAGTGGTACTACCGCATCACCCGGAGGAGAGTAGCTCCAGTAAGGTTTGAACGCAGGGAGAAGTACCACCCTAGGGGTCAGATCGATGAGCCCATGGCATACAATCTGGTAAGTTGCCCAACCAGTGCTTTTAATTGAACTTGATGATTCTAAGTGTGTATGAAGTTACTTATTTATTATCTCTTTGGATGTAGGTTAATGCCTCGTTCGCCTTCTTCCAGAAGTTGAGCGAGCGGAAGGATCTGGTGGATGCAATGGGCGAGGAGCTTCGCCAACAGGCTGAGGCGTTGGCGTATGGCTGCAGGAATTTTTTGCGCCAAGCATCAGGACAGCCTTCGAGCGCTAGCCCGAGAATGGGTTATCCGGGGTGGCAGCCCCCTTATGTGAGCGAGGGATACACTGATCCCTCGGGACAGACTTCGGGGGTGAGCCAGGGATATGGTGGTCCCTCTGTACCGGGAATGGGTGGTGATTGGGGACCGCCAAGCACCATGGGCCAGGCTCAAGCGCCGTGGGAAGAGTACAGTGTGCCCTCCTTCTCTTTGCTTCTGGACTCGGAACCCCAACCCCTTTCTCAGAGTCAAGTTACGCAAGACTGGGGTTTCGGAAACATCAGTCTGTCCAAGACATTGCCCATTGTCCCATGGGCGGGACCATCTGTTGCGAAAGGAGGGCAATATCCCTCGATCGACCCCCCGAAGGAGTGCAATATCCCCCGGTCGACCCCCGAGGGCAATATCGCAAAGGGCATCCATTGAAGCCCCTAAAGGAAAGGGGTGAATCACCCGGAGGGCATGGATTACTATTGCTCGTGGGGAGAAATGTCCTCCCTGGCTCCGGGGAGTTGGTTAGACAACGGTGTCATCTCTACCTACGTGGAGATTCTGAAGGAAAGGGGTCGGGAGCGGCTGAACGAGTATCCATTCGTTTTTTTGTGGATGCCTTTTTTCATAGCCTCCTAGTGTCTGAATGGCATGAGTGGGTCGAACAAAGGGGGAAGAAAAAGTTGAGCCAGTGGAGACCGTCCACTAACCTACGAGCGTATCTTAATAGGGATAGTCCAGTGAGCGCAAGGGTTGCCCACGTGTTTCTAATCCCATTTTTAGGGGAAGCCACTGGTACTTGGTTTGCTATGAACCAACAGAAAAAGTCGTATCGGTGATCGACAGTCTCCACGACGATACCGTCCACATCCTGTGTTGTGGATGTACAAAGCCCAGTTGGACTCTATGGTAATCTTACGATTGTTGTTTAATGCTTATTGTAACTTGCCAATTGTAAATGTTAACTCGTGTCTTACGCCGTTTTTTGTTTCTCGCAGAATCTATTTTGTGCCATGGTCCATGCTATCCGTGGTGTAACTGTACCGGCGCGGCCAAAGCTCCATTTTTGATTGAAGAAGAGGAGGCCCAAGCAACATAATACTTCGGACTGCGGCGTCTTCCTTTGCATGTACATGGATTACATTTGTCAGTCTGAGAGCCTCAGGGCGGCCGCCTGGAGTCAAGAATGCATAGAAGGCTTTAGATATAGGATAGCTTGGCAAATTATGAAAGGCCGGCCTAGAGCGGTTAGGTTTATTGAAAATCCGTCTAAGGACGAGAATCCGGCTCAACATGAGGACCCCAGTTGACATTGTAACATTAGAATTTTTTTTTAATAAATCATAATTATTTAGAAAGCTATCATTGGAGTGATTAGATTTGTATTGAGATGCGATTTGTGTTAAAGATGATTGATTGATTTGACTGATTTGCGTTGAAATCAGTTGACATTTGATTTGGTTTGATTTGATTAGATTTTGATTTGAATTGGTTTTTTTGCTCTCATTGAGAATTATTGAATGGTGGGAAACAAAATGGGGGGAAATTTTCTAAGTATTGATGTTGAGAGTTTCTGCTTCTCCGTCTGCTACACAATGTAGCGGACGTGGAGAAGTGGCGGAACAAAATGGGGAAAAAAATTTCTAAGTGTTGAAGTTGAAAGTTTATGCTGCGCCGTCCGCTACACAGTGTAGCGGACGTCCAAAGTCAAGAAAATTTTCTAAATTTTCCAAGTGTTGAACTTGAGAGTTTCTGCTACGCTATCCACTACACAGTATAGTGGACGTGGAGGAAATTTAAGTGGGGGAACAAAATGGGGGGAAAATTTTCTAAGTGTTGAAGTTGAAAGTTTCTGCTGCACTGTCCGCTACACAGTGCAGCGGACGTCCAAAGTCACAAAAATTTTCTAAGTGTTGAACGAAAATTTTCCAAGTGTTGAACTTGAGGGTTTCTGTTACGCTGTCCACTACACAGTGTAGCGGACGTGGAGGACAAAGTGTGGGAACAAAATGGGGGGTAAATCTCTAAGTGTTGAAGTTGAGAGTTTCTGCTGCGCCGTCCGCTATACAGTGTAGCGGACGTCCAAAGTCAAGAAAATTTTCTAAGTGTTGAACGAAAATTTTCCAAGCGTTGAACTTGAGGGTTTCTGCTACCCTGTCTGCTACACAGTGTAGCGGACGTGGAGGAAACTTTAAATGCGGGAACAAAATGGGGGAAAATTTTCTAAGTGTTGAAGTTGAGAGTTTCTGTTGCGCCGTCCGCTACACAGTGTAGCGGACGTCAAAAGTCACGAAAAGTTTCTAAGTGTTGAGGTTGAGGATTTCTGCTACGTTATCCGCTACACAGTGTAGTGGACGTGGAGGATACCAAACACCTTATATTTTCTAAGTGTTGAAATTGAGAGTTTCTGCTGCGTCGTCCGCTTCACAGTTTAGCGGACGTCCATAAGTGCTTAACTTGAGAGTTCTGCTACACCGTCCGCTACAAAGTGTAGCGGACGTAGTGGGAACAATTTTTTTTTAATTGTTGGAGATCAGACTTTTTGCTGCGCCGTCTGTTACACAGTGTAGCGGACGTTGCTAATTCTGTTTTATGGAACTGGCAAAGGAATAAGTGTTTTAGCGACGGAATAAACAATCTCAATATCTCAAATGCATGATTAACAATCAAAAATCATCAATTGACAACCTCAAATCATCAATTAACAATCACAATTCTCAAATGCATAATTAAGAACCTAAAATTATCAGACAAAAAATTATTAACACAAAATTAGGGTTCAACATTGGAGGAAAGCTTTTTCACAAGTTCTTTGATCAAACACCAGCACTCGAAAACGCATATGCCCCTTGTGTTCAAAGATTACAAAGTCCCCTTCATTGAGGTCGTGCTGCTAGCAGAAATTGCTCCAACCCTCTTCGAAACAAATTTGCTCTGGGTCGTGCTTCTTCTTGATTTTAACAAGCCATGACCACTTGCGGCTGGTTAAAGTTGCTTCGAACCAAAGTGTGGTAAGCAATCTGTAAAAGGCTACCGGTATGGCCTATCACATTCATTATAAGACAAGTAAGTTTTTAAGCAAAGTAAAACTTTTAACACACACAAAAACACAGAGAAAGAGGGATAGCCTACAAGTTCTGTATGAAACCCAGGCATCATGACCTTGAAGAAGTGCCTGCCGACTGAAATGTCCCTGTTCACCGAAGCAGAAGCCATCAGGACGATCGTCGTAGAGGGGGGCACGGGTGGGTGAGATGTTTGAGACAGAGAGAGGAACGGGAGAAAGAAGAAAGGCCGATCTGATTGCTATTTAAGAGAAGTTTGACGCCCACTACATTGTGTAGCGGACATAAGGCATACCAAAAGTTTTGATGTCCGCTATATCGTGCCGCGGACATTCTAGAAAACTAAAATTTGGAATTCTACTGCGTCGTCCGCTACATAGTGTAGCGGACGGGGCAAATAAAAAAAACTTAAGTTAGATTTGATGGGGCTCTAATAGGTCCATCAGAAATAACCTTCCAGTCTTCGGTCAAAAGATAATCTCATCAAAAAAATATTACGCATTATTCCAAATGTCAAACAGACTTGATAGCTTATACAAAAAACTAAAGGTCCACTGCAGCTGCTTCTTCCTCATCTTGCAAACCCCCTGGACTTATCTCCAGTGCCTTGTAATGGTTCCGCTTGTCATGGTCGGTCATTTTGTTGCACAATGCACACCTTCTCAGCTTTTTAGGTTGAGTTGCCTGTTCAATAGAGCTCTTCATCCGCGTAGATCTCTTGCGGCCTTTCGTTTGCGATATAATTGGGTCCAAAGGCCGGATATCATTGTCGTCTTCCTCCCCCGGCTCGTCATCTTTTGATCCCGTTGTAGGCTCAGTGTCAACCGCATTGCTGACTGAAGCTGCTTCCAACTGGTCGACGATGGGCTCTTGCTGCTGAGCTACCTCGAGGAGATGTTTATATCCGGCCATTGTAGCAGCACCTTTTACGGACAAACGGGTGAACATTGTCACCAGATGATTATACCGCAACGTCTCTGATTCTTCAAAGTCAGTATATGGGTGCTCCGAAAAGCCAATGGTACCGTGCAACCTGTTTGCACCTTTCGTCCACAGTGGCAGGACATATTTATCGGGGATTGTCCTGATATTCTTTTGGGTGAAAAACTGCAGAATGTGTCTACACAGGATGCCGTGGAACTCAAACTTCTTGCAAACACATGTCACCGAATCTGTCAATGTGTCATGGCTCACCGTATAAATTCTGCGCAGCTTCTCAGGGACGAGGTCATTCACGAGCGAATAAACCTTGTACTCACGCGTAGACATTTCTGCCACCTTGTTTATACTGTATCATCCTGATTTTTGCAGCTCTACTTGGTATAGCAA
The DNA here is from genome assembly GCA_033070095.1 of Escallonia herrerae. NCBI lineage: Eukaryota > Viridiplantae > Streptophyta > Magnoliopsida > Escalloniales > Escalloniaceae > Escallonia > Escallonia herrerae. The sequence continues at coordinate 155,625 of JAVXUP010000683.1, forward strand.
GAAGATCTCCTTCGTATAGACTTTGGCACCGTTCAGCTCCAGTGGGGTCTCAAGCAACCTTCTCCTTTGTTTGTACGTTGTTGCAAAGTCTGCAGCCCTTTCTTTTACGAACAACGAAGCAACTGCTTTTTGTGTGGATGTAACGAAACTCTTCAAATTGGTAGCTGTACCCACATAACTATCGAACATGGCATTCATAGATTCACTACTGCCCGTCGTTTTCATGTCCGCTAAAAAATACCTCCTCGTGTAAACGCCAATCCATTGCTCTTTTCGTTCGTACAAGTGCTGGAGCCACTCGTTGTCTTGCAATGAGTAATCCCGAACAAGCTTTTCCTACCTCTCCTCGAATTCCTCAATCGTTACCGACTTGTTAACGCACTTGTCAAAATCGTGTTTAAAGTCTGGATACTTTGCGTACACGTGATGCAGACATTCAGGGTATTTGTTGCTTATGTGCCAAGTGCACAAGTTGTGCCGAGTGTCTGGGAAGACGGTAGCAATAGCCTTCTTCATTGCCAAATCTTGATCGGTGATGATCACTTTGGGTGCTTTGAAGTTCATTGCTTCCAGCCACATCCTAAACAACCATACAAAAGAACCCTCACTCTCGTCCCTTAACAAGGCAAACCCAAACAGGATGAAGTGATAACGATGATTGACGCCCGTGAAAGGAGCGAACGGCATCGAGTACTTGTTGGTACGGTATGTGGTGTCGAAAGTCACGACATCCCCAAAATGCTTATAAGCTAGCCTCGAACGACCGTTAACCCAAAAAATTATACTAACTCGTTGCTCGTAGTCAAGTTTATAATCGAAGGTAAACTGCGGGTCCTCCATCTGCATCCGTTTCAATAGGCTCATTGTAGATTAAGCATCATTGGGGTCATACGCGGCTCGTCTATGGGTTCGGACCGCGTTACGAACGTTTGTCGTGTTAAAGTTTAAATTTTGAATTCCCCTAACCTGTTCAGCAAGAACGTTAACAATCTCAGTATGTCCAATTCGCGTATTGCTCATTGTGTGAATTAGGCTCCTCGCAACCTTACCCATTGTAATATCCCACATTGGATGTGGAATAGTATGAGATGACCCTTATAAGACCTTGCCAAGGAACTCATAAGTACCTACTTGGCTAGCCCTTTTGAGGGAGGCAACGCCCTGTGGTGGGGCCGTGGACCGGGTCGTTACAGATGGTATCAGAGCCGACTCTCGAAAGCTCGGGCTGGGATATCCAGTCGGGTTGTCGATGGTTGGGGAAACGAAGGCAAGCCCGGGTATATCCCACATCAAGAGGATGGTTGGGGCAACGAAGGGTGAGCCCGGTATATCCCACATTGACTAGAGAGGAAGATTCTGGGCTATGTGTGATTGAGCCTTAGCGAGGACGCTAAGGTATAAGGAGGGGAGATTGTAATATCCCACATTGGATGTGGAATAGTATGAGATGACCCTTATAAGACCTTGCCAAGGAACTCATAAGTACCTACTTGGCTAGCCCTTTTGAGGGAGGCAACGCCCTGTGGTGGGGCCGTGACCGGGTCGTTACACCCATCTTCTTGTGTTGATGCATCTGACTCACCTTAGAAAGAGTTACTAACGGGTGATTGTGTGCCAATTTTAGGCTGGTAATAAGCCAGTGATTTTGCTTGGGTTTGTAGCCTACGAACATCTTGACCTGGCAATTTGTGCGCTCAAAGCAGTCCCGTCTTCTACGTGAATATCCTATTTCGTCATCACTGTCATCATTGCCTACACGTGTCTCATTTTGCAATGGGTTTCTACCCCTATGACACTCGTATTAGCAAGAGCATATCTTTTTTGTTACGTTGCTTGTTCTTGTAATCTTTATTCTAATGCCAAAATCAACCCTCAATGAATACGCTCGAAAACATTCTTCAGCTTCTTCCAATGTTTGAAACGTTCGTCCTAGATACGGATCACTAGCATCTATGGGGACGTTGGAGCTCGACACGAAATCAGACATTGTGAAACAAGACCTGTGTAGAAATAGACTACGCTTAACAATCAAATGACATCTCTAACTGAAAATATTACCTAAAAATTACCTTGGCGAATAGACGAATTTAGGATGACAAACATACCATATGCATAATCTCAAAAGTGTCTCCAAATTAACAATTATTAATTTATTGAACATAACAAATTAAAATTATTAAGATAAATAGACAAATTCATCATGCCAAAATACAACAAACATATCTCAAAAAATTTGAATTTAAATAGGATATATTTTTTGAAGTCAGTGAACCTCAAAAAAATCGAATTAAACTATAATTAATTTATTTAAAGTTAACTAATTATACCTTTTTTTATGAACATCATGTCTAGAACATTACAAAAAATCTAGAATAGATCATCACAAATTGATGAATAGAGTGAGAAATTTCTAGAACATAAAAAAATTTATACTTTTTTGTCCAACAAATAAATTATACTTTACCAGTCAATCCATAAAGAAAACTTCACCATTCACAAACTTACCTTACTTGAGTGAAACTTGAAGCAAGTATTACTCGAAACTTGAAGGGAGCTGAAAATGTTGGCGAGTCTGAAGGAGAAGAAAATTATGCTGAAGGACCTGTGTAGCTTTTGGAAATAAGCAATACTGTCCGCGATACTGTGCAGCGGACAGCATTCGCGACAACATTGACGTGTGCAGAAATAAAGGTACAGACAAGTCTGAAATTGTGTCAGTCATGTTAGGTGAATAGTCGTCCGCTACACAGTGTAGCGGACGACTTTTTGACTGTCAATCCCAGGCCAAAAAAGTTGTCCGCCATACAGTGTAGCGGACGAGGGAGGGGGGACAATATGGTAAAAAGGTACATCCGCTACACTATGTAGCGGACGACTGATAGCGCCAGAAAAAAAAAGATATGGCCCGTCCATCCCTTCGGGATGGACATCCAGATCACGCTAGCAAAATCTCCTATTTTGCTAGCGCTCTCAACAGATCAGCTCCCATAATAATAATAATAATAATAAAGTAATAATGGTTTACTGGTGTAAGCTGTAAGAAGTTATTTTGTCGGCTTAAAATAACTTATATTTGAAGATTATAAGAAATCGGATTAACGAGAGCTCTAATTAATGGTTGTGATCGTGTTGGACCATTAAATTAGGTGAACCTTAATGCGTGAGATTGCACCAATCGTTGTATGGGCTTTGTATGTGTAGCATGGCATGGGCTCTATTTCATGTTCGGCCTAATTTAAAGAAATCCTTTATGGGTTAATACATCATCTAAATTAGAGAGCAGTAAATATTTAGGGATCGGTCCCCACTCTCTGTACGTCTACTCTCACATTGTAGTCAAGCAATCGTATCTATGTACATGAGAGAATACAAGATTACTTTTTTCTGCAAGTTTGCTGTCTTCTTTCTTGCATAACAAATCGCGTATAAGAATTCAACTTTTTAATGTTGCTGTTGCCTGATTGTAATTTAGACAAGGGTGACAGGTAGAAATTGTTCGTATTTGTATATAATAAAAATAGTAAATCTCTGTTTGTTCACACTTAGACAAAAGAGTTTTACACAAAATGAATTTCAACCAAATCTCATTTCTACTATATTAGGTAGCATGATAATGAAGTTGAATCAGTTATAACTTTGATCATTATTTACATTTGATATTTTCAGTTGCAAATTTTCCAATAATTTGGATTAAATATCCATCATATTTTCGGTCACAAGTTTGGCCATAAACTGATTTTTTAACACCCCATTTTAAGATGCAAATGTAAATATCTTTGTAACCTTTCATGCTCATTAAAGGTATATGAGTCAAATTAGGGGTGAGCACGGTTCGGTCGGTTCGGTTTAGAGACTGAATACCAAACCGAACCGACCAACCTCGGTTTGAAAAAAAAGAAACTGAACCGTAGTTGAACAGTTCGGTTTTCGAGGGTTGAACGGATCGGTTTGGACGGATTGAACGGTTTGGGCAAAACTCAATTTCAGGCAAGTTTAGGCCTAACTTAGCCACGCTAGCAAGCCACAAAAAATAGAATTTTTTTATTTATAATTCATAACATATGTAAGAAAATATAGGACTTTAAAGAGCAGACAGCACTAGCTTACAAAATTCAATCTAAATACCTTCATTACTTCACCAATCTACTTAGAACACCTAACTTTGCATCTATACCTTACATGGCTTCACAAAGTACTTGTACCATTTTTTCAAGTGTAGCTATAGCATTCACAACAGTAATTACAAACTGCTACTTCACGATTGGTCAGAGTCAGTCGGTGTAGTCCCTTCAATTTTCTGAAAGTGATCCCATAATCAGGTCATAACCAAATCCAGCCAAACCCCAAATCCATTACACACAATCAACAACTCCATTAAACAAACTAAACAATAAGGAGAAATTCAAGAAACCCAGAGAAAACTAAAGGGAAAGTAAAGTTCGAAAACTTCACCTATTTATCAGATCAAGAACTGAAATCTAAGGAGAATCCCAGCAATATTGGAAAGGCGCCCAACCATTACATAGCTATACGATACCGTTTGAGTCTCTCACCCCCCCCCCTTCTCTGTCTGTAGTCCGGTAATGGAGAAGAGGCAGCTGGATGATGAATGGAGGGGAGGGTTAGCGGTTTGAGTGTCGTGTTTTGTAGAGATTTTGATGGGCACCACGGAGTAGGAATTCATTCGATTGCTTTATATTGATTAGCTTGCTAGATCAGAGGGCAAGCAAGAGTCGTATGAGATGTGGACATCGGAACGGGGAGTGGGAGGTAGAGGCATGGTAGATGCATTGAGCACTGGAGCAAGTCGGCAGATGTGGGCGGCGTGTGATTGAGAACTGAGAAAATGTGTTAGGGTTGAATGGAATTAGGTTTACTCACTTATTTATATAAGTGGTTAAATATAACTAAGATAGTTGGTAAAACTAACTGGAGTTAGGTTAAAATATTTTATTATATATAAATGCTACGGTCGGTTTTGTTTACATCGGTTTCAAACAAAACCAAACCGGACATTCTGTTTGAAAAAAAAAAACAAACCATAATTAGTCGGATTGGTGGGTTCAGTTTTCGCGGTTGGATCGGTTCCAACGGTTCAAATGCTCACCCCTAAGTCAGATTATATATGAGCGGGCTGAATGCCTTGAAAGAAATAATGGAGAACTTTTGGTTCGGCTTATATCAAGCTTCGAAATTATTCACATGCACCCATTTTTTCATGATCTTGTGTCTCAAGATTCTTATGAAACTGTATGGGGATTATTTCCTCTTTCATGTTGAGTTTAAGTTATGTCTCTTCATTGGAGATATATATTTTTGCAATATGTGTTTTCGTTGGAGGCAAAGTAAGGTGTTTTGTAAAGCTTCTACTTCTCCGGTAGTACAAACCGAGAGAAGATACAGCAGAAAAAGAGCTGGGCTGTTATATCCTAAAGGTGACGCGTTAGAACCTGTTGTATTGGTATATTCCGTAGGGACATGAACCGTCTTAAAAAGAGCGACCTAGTCTGCCTTCAACCCAATTTAACAATTTGTTTTTAAGGTGCTCAAGAAAAATCCTTTGGACCACTGACTGTACCTCATCTGGTAAAAGCAATGCAATGAATTAAGAAGCGTTGGGGTAAACGTATTTTTCGTACTTGCGGAATACGGAGGTAATTGTTTTTTGTTATTCTTTAGTCTCATTATTATTGTAAGCTTGCTAATAAAATTTATACGTTTTTGGAATTTATTTCCAACAGAAATTATTTACAGATGCGGCAGATAAAAATGGTTAAACCATTGACGTTTACTTGTTGCCTATTACGAAGGCTTCAACTTGGGACCAAAATGTACATCCAGGTTTGAAATGGAAAAGGCTTACTTCATAACTTACAAAGAGTAACCTTTGTTGCGGCTTCATACACTTCGGCTGCGAAGGTACAGGAATATATTTTCTGAAAGAAGCCTCCTTCACAAAAAGAACGGCTAAGAACTGTAGAAATCTTGATTATTACGAAAGGACATTTTTCCGTGGAGCCAGTTCGTGATTCACTGTCAACTGTCAAATCAAGGGCAACAATAACTAATTAACACACGTGACCTGTTTTCAGCAAGTGAAAGTCACGATGCTCGTACACACGAGCCATGAAGTTTTAACTGTGTTTATATTTCATCATGTAAAGAGTTGGAAAAATGTGGCATAGACCGGATACAAATCTAGACAATTAAGGTAAAATATGACACTATCTAGTCTTTACACGTCAATTCAGATGAGGGAAGCTAAACATGAGAAAAATGGTGAAACAAACATGTTTGGACACGTGACAATTTCAGATTGGATCAACCAAATGTTAAGGATATATTTGAAACAGCCCTGTTTTAAAAACTGATTTTTAAAATTGAAGAAAACAAAAAATAAAAACTGTACACCAAACACGTTTTTTTATAAAATTAAAAACTTAAGTGATATCAAACACTACCAGAATTATTGCAAACTCATCTATAAAAGTTATAAATGTCGTCACAATTAATCCTCTTTACCACCAAATACAAACTAGCTACTTACAATAATTGATGTTTCAAATAGGCCCACTTATGGGCCGATTTTCTAACAAATTAAGGCTAGCCTTTAAGTCATTATCATTTTACAAAAGTAGATCACTATAAATATTACTCCCTCCGTTCCTAAAAGAGTGATTCATTTGACTTTGCACGTATATTAAGGATTTAGGTTATATATTGTGTGTCTTTCCTATTTTACCCTTTAGAGAGAGGGGAGAAGAGAGTGGGTCATGAGAGAGAAAATTGGTTGGTAGAGTGTTAAATGTGGATAGAGAAATAGAATAAAAAAGTGTAAAGTGGTGGATTAGAATTAAAAAAATGAGTTGGTAGAGAATTAAATGTGACGAGAGAAATAGAATGAAAAAAGTATAAAAAAAATAAATATGTAAAAATACCTAAAGAATCTTTCCTAATTTAGAAGTGATCAATTTTTGTGAGATGGCTCAAAAAGAAAATATCATCAGTTTTTTAGGAACGGAAGGAGTATGAAGGTAAACTGTCTTTATTTAGCGTATGATTCCCAACTCATTGTTTCAACGTAATGTGTATTCACTGTACCTATCCCATAAACTTGGGAAGAGTCATCCACTTAACATAACTTGCTCTAACAAATAATGGCTTGCCATGTGGGATTTTCTCCAAGTGGGATATTCACCAGTGACGTCAATCGTCACCCGAAATCTCCACACCGAGCCTAGAAAGCACATGCCATGAAGTTGGGGCTGAAGTTTCATCCTAGCCCATTCAAAATCACCAAGCACTTGGACTTAGTAATACAATGATGGGCTTGTATAATCAGCCCGCTTTAACACTAAAACTCTTTTGGGCTTCCTTTGTTGTTCAAATTCTTCTCTCGTTTCTAGGGGCCCATTCTACATTTAAAGGCCACTACCAAATCTATTAGAGAACATTAATTGAGTTTTCTTTTATTTGGATTGTACTAAAGGAAGACCCATAGTCTGCTAAAATTTTGGTGCCAATAGTGGCATCAATTGAAAATAATACGATGTAACATGTTTTAGGTATGGTTGTGGAAAGTAGAGTTGTCAAACGGGCCGGGCGGCCCGCGGGCTGGCCAGACCCGGCCCGGTTCTGGCCCGGGCTGGCCCGGCCCCGACGATGAACAGTGGCGGCCCCAGCACAGCGGGCCTGGGGCCTGGGCCTGGACCAGGCCGTCCATTGCTGCGAAAAAGCCCGGCCCGGCCCGGAAACGGGTTTGGCCCGGCCCGAAGTCGGCCCGGGTCTGGCCCGGTCTGCGGCCCGGATCTGGCCCGGGGCTGGCCCGGTCTGCGGCCCGGTTTTGGCCCCACTTGTTTGAATTTTTTTGTTTTTCCCCCCATTTCTTCCACCCCTTTTCCAAAATTTCACTTTTACCCCCCCAACAGCAATATAACGGCTAGTTTGGGGGGTATTTTAGTCTAACCTATATTTTTCAACTCCTTTACACTCTTACCCTCCCCAACAACTATAAACGGATAGTTTGTAGGGGTATTTTGGTCTTTTGTGAAGTTTCTAAAATCTATAAATTCACACCATTTCTCTCTAATTTTTCACACCAATCTTCTTACTCTCTCTTACCTAAACATTCTATATTTCTACAAGCTTTGCTACTATTTTCCTCTCCAATTACTACTCTTGCTAATTACTACTAGTATTTACTAATTAGTACTCTTGTTTATTAATTACTAGTCTTGCTAAATTCTTTTTAATTACTACTCTTGCTAATTACTACTAGTATTTACTAATTAGTACTCTTGTTTATTAATTACTAGTCTTGCTAAATTCTTTTTAATTACTAACTCTCTAATATTTGTTACTCGTTCATTCTTTTAATTGTTATTTCTTATTACTACTCTTATACTTGTGTATTTAGTTACTCTTACAAAGTTTAGCTCGAAATATGGCTGGATTATTGAAGAAAATGAGGCGTGCATCGCATCACGAAAAACATCATCATCATCGCAAGCACCACCACCAGCACAAGCGCCAGCGCCACGGCCATCACAAACACCAATCCAAGCACCAACACAACCATTCGTTCCTGGACGAATGAGTACAGGCTGTATGATAGATACCCAAGCCAATTGGGAGTTCAATCAAAACATTCCAGATTTTGAATACACGCCTGATGAAGACCCCCCGCATTATAGTCAAGGACGCAGCTCGGTTGGCGAAGCTACTACTCCGTGGCATAATCTCAACCCTATGCCTGGTCATGATGAAGAAGGGCCGAGCAATGCCTCCGGTAATGAGCCAGAAGTCCAAAAGGGGAAAAAAAAGAAAGCCGAGTGTTGGAATCATTTCGATGTAGTTATGGTGGACGGCATCCGAAAAGCTCGATGTAAGTACTGCGCTAAATTATTTTCGTCTGGTAGTGGTAATGGACATCTTAACAGGCATTACCCTCTGTGTGCACCTCGACAAGGCCACGTCGAACCTACCCAAACGCAGTTATCTTTTGACGGTAAGTTATTTGTTTATAATCAGCGAGAGCAAAGAGACGGTCTCGCTGAATTTGTTATTCATGATGAACAAGCCTTTTCTTTTGCCGATAATCCTAAGCACTCTAGATATATGAACACATACGTTCAACCTTTGTACAAAAAGGTTCATAGAAACACAACTAGATCCGATGCACTCCGACAGTACAATGCTGCTAAAGCACGCCTTATCGATTATTTCGATAAATTTGAAGGTAAAGTTAGTCTTACTTCTGATATTTGGCAATCTCCTTATACTTTTGTTAGTTATTCTTGTGTGACCGCTCATTGGATTGATGTAGATTGGGTTATGCACAAGAGAATCATCGCTTTCGAGCACTTCCCTTATCCGCATGATGGAATGAACATTGCTATTCTTATATTAAAAGCATGCACCACATTTAAAATTAAGGATAAGATTATGAGTGTTAGTTTTGATAATGCTTCTAATAATAAAGTTGCTGTTGCAGCTTTAAAGGAGACGCTTCAACCTGTACTTAACGGTGAATTATTTCATGTTCGCTGTGTTTGTCACATTATTAATTTAATTGTTCAAGATGGTTTAGCTGCTGCAGGAGATATTCTTCTCAAAATGAGGGGTATGACAGCGTATGTTAATAGCTCGAGTCCGAGAACACAACAATTTAAAACGTTGTGTGTTCAATATAATATGCCTCGCAGGAGAGCAGTTACAGATGTGGTCCACAGGTGGAACTCTACATACCACATGCTTTTACACATTCTGGCATACCGAGAAGTCTATACGCATTTTCTACTAACCCAGTTCCCAGCCGGCTTGCCAACTCAAGAGGAATGGCAGATGGCCACATACCTAGCTGAATTTTTGGAGGTATTCTACACGTCTACCAATTTATTGTCTGGTACGTACTATCCCACCTCTCCTCTCGCTGTAATAGAAATTCTGAAGATGGCTACAATGTTAACAAAATGGAGATATATAGGACCCTTTAAGGAAATAGTAAAAGTGATGGATCAAAAATTTAATAAATATTGGAGTAACTGCCTGCTATTTTTACTGTGGCTACTTGTTTAGATCCTAGGTTAAAGTTGCATGGCGTGAACGCCTCGATACAAGAGATATCGAAATTAATGTGCTACACAGCAGAGGAGACAACCGCATTCACAGCAAAAGTGAGCAAGAGGTTTGAGGACTTGTTCAACGTCTATCGTAATTCTGCTGACGTGCGCGGGCGAGCTACATCATCATCCACTGTTGAGAGGTATTATGCGCCATACCTTCAAGGCTTTGAACATCTAGTAGCAAGACAACTACCAGGTGAAGGTACTTCTAATTCGGCAGGTTCGTATACTTTTTCCTCTTTTAATGAGATTGGTGTATATGCAAATACTGATCATTATTCTGATTTATCAAGGCAAGAACAGGTTAATTTTAATTTGTTAAATTTTTGGAAACAAAATCAAAACATGTATAAAACTTTATCCCAAATTGCACGGGATGTACTGCCAGTGCAAGCCTCCACGGTTGCTTCAGAGTCGGCATTTTCAGCTAGCGGGAGGGTTTTGGATGACAGGAGGAGTCGTCTTAACCCCGAGTCGCTCGAGCTATGTGTATGTTGGAAGGATTATCTTGATGCGAAATACCGCGAGCAAGATAAACCGATTGATGATAGGAAGAGCAGTGACTCGGATATTGAAGTACTTCTGGATGATTAGGTAATTTGTTTTTATTTTCCTCTTTTGATCCTTTTGGTTGACGTTGCAGATTTCTTGATCTTTGATTGCTGATATTTTGGATAGACATTCATTATTATTTTGATTGTTAGAATTTTAAGAATAAATTTTTTCACAAAATATACTTTTTTTTCCATATATATAAAATAAATTTTTACAAGCAAGATATATATTTTTTCGTATATATAAAAAAATAGGTAACTTCGCCTGTTTGTTTACAAAGCCGGTCCCAAGCCCGGATAAAAGGAGGAGGGCCTATGAATACATTTATTATTTTTCTATATAAATTGTTATGTGTTAAGATTTTATTAATAAAGCTCATCAAGAAGAGTATGAAAATGTTTAACATATAATAAAAAATATAATGGCTAACAAATAAATATGTATATACATACATACATATATATGTATATTACTTATAATGAAATAAAAGGATAAAGATTAGGTTCGTTAAATTGTGAATATTGCCTAGAGATGAAATTTAAAATTGAATAACAAGAAGAAAAAAAAAGGGCCCGGGCCCGGCCCAAGCCCGGCCCTAGCTATTGGGCCTGGACTGGGCCTAGGTTTGCCTTCGGCAGGCCCGGCCCGGCCCGGTTGGCAGCCCCCACTGGCCCGGCCCCGGCCCGGCCCCACAGCAGGCCCGACGGGCTTGGGCTTGGGCTGGGCCGGCCCAAGCCCGGCCCTTTGACATCTCTAGTGGAAAGGCCTGATTTGTAGGCAGCTGTGGTACTTCCTCGAGCACCTGATTTGTACCGTTGAGTAATCCCATAGCCATCAGAATGTCATGATTTTGATTTTTTTAATTCATTAAGCTATCTGTGAAGTTCCTTGAGTTGGACTTTCGCATCTTCGTAAGAATCTAAACTAGCTATGGATGCATTTTGTTTTATGAACATCGCCAACATATTTGCTGCCATGCATGGCCGCCAAGGTGCACTTTCAATTGTTGCTAAAGTTCATCTTTACGAAAAATGTGATAGTAAAAAAAACCCATAAAAAAGGTGAAAACATTAGTTAAGTTATTAGTTACTATAATTATTACTAATAAATTTGTTATTTCTATTAGGCATATATCCGTGGACTTTCTCAAAGACTAGTTTAACAGTTGCTTGCTCCTGTATGCAATGCATGCATGGGGACAAAATTTGCCGCTACTGCAACTTCTTGTATATCGATAATGAATAGTCGTTAAATATTTTTAATTATTTTTTAGCTAACACTTTTAATGACGATCTTAATGGCACTTTTCATCGTCACTAAACAAAAAATTACTAAAAGTATTTGCTGACAATTGATTATGGTTATGTGAGAAATTATATGTATCTTCCTTCAACTTATATAGTAGTCAAAAAATTTCCCAAATGCATTTATATGTCCAAAATACCAAGATGGAAATAGCTGGGAAGTCAAAGATGTCACCAGCGGCTGGTATTCCGAGTGGGTAAGGAAGCTCGTAGCAAAGTACGTAGACCAAGCTTCCCTCCAAACGCAACCTTGATTAAGACATGCATCCACGTGCCTAACTCTTCTCGATGTGAAAACCACATGATATGAGAGGAGAAGGATAATTAACAACCGCTACCCCTACGGCCCTACCCCAACCACCACCTTCCCCAATTTTATATGAATTGGGGTGGGGGGGGGGGGTTTGGTTTTAGAACGGGTTGGGCAAGTGTGATGGGTTCGTAACATGACCTCGCTATAGAATTCGCGTGCTGATATTCTTGCATATTCTTCAATTTTTGCAGGGGTCTATTCAGCAAAGCTGAAACTAGCCAACGAGTGTAGCTACAAAATCTGGCCGGTGTTAGCTTCAGGCGGCGGGAAGACGCCGCTCTTGGCCCCCGCTTTAGCCCTTCAACCAGGCAAGTCCACCACCGTTTCTCTCCCGGCCTCCTCGTCCGGCAGGCTCTGGGGTCGCACTTTCTGGACCTTCAACAGCTCCATTGGTAGGCTCTCTTGCTTAACTGGGGATTGCGGCTCGGGCATGCCGGAATGTGCGTGGGCAGGCGCCATGCCTCCGGTGACCGTAGTACAGTTCGAACTCAACGGCGATGACGGGTTGGACTGGTACGTCGTGAGGGCCTCCCGCGGCTACAATCTGGGGATCTTGGTGGTGCCTCAGGGTGGCAGCGGAGGCGCTTGTAATGCCGCCGGCTGCGTCAGCGATGTCGATGGCGGCTGCGAGTTTGAAACGGGTGGCGCGTGAAATTGCACGTGCTTCGCGTTTAGTGACTCCAAGCATTGTTGTACCGTATCGTACGGACGGCCTGATGCCTGCAAACCGAGTCCTTACTCGCTGTATTCCAAGAGTAGGTGCCCTGGGCATACGGTTACGTATACGGTGATGGAAAGAATGGTACTCGGGGCTTTCCTTGTGCCTCCGGTGACTACGCAGTAACATTTTGTCCACATCCTGTAAGGTAATTTTCTTTCCTTGTCTCGGTAAATTATAAAAGGAATACTGGGTAAATAAATTATTACCAAAAATAATTATCTCTAAAAAAAATTTTAGTAAACAACATATTGTAGAATGATTAATTTGATGGTGTTAAACGATGTCTTGTGGCCTCTCATTGAAACTTTAATAATCTGTCCTGAAAAATCATCTATTTTCAACCAACAAGTCTCCATCATGTTCCAAAGTCTTTATTAGAGGAATTATAATTTATATTTTCCCTTTTAGTACAAGGGAGGAATTTATATCCTTAATCACCGTGCTTTATCTGATGCAATAAACCATTTATGGTGCATGGCAAGTAGTCAAAATTAAACAATGACAAGGCAAATAAAACCTGATCTAGACAAATTACGAGTTATTAATTAGAGGTCCACATTCTTTTATTGTATCATTGCAATGAGACAATGACGACTGAAAAGTTACTTTGTTAATTGGCTACTATTTTCGTTGTTTAATTTCTGTTTTGGTACCTCTAAGTTTGTTGAATGTCATTTTTTATACTTTTATATGTCAAAAAGGGTAGGATAAGATGTATCGAGTTGGTGAATAGTTATTGAATTTGGTGTTTTGAAACTTAATCTGGAAAAAGTAACGGGATAAGAAAAAGTTAAAATCACAAGCTTGAAAATAGAGAAAAGGGTAACTGAACATAGAGCAGGTATATGCCAAGAGAGGGAATAGTCATTGTCATTGCTATTGCATGTTTTTATTTTTTAGTCATTGTCACTTCATGTTTTAATAAATCTCAATCGTTAATAATGCAGCCTGAAAGTTTCTGAAGGAGCCACATCAGAGTCATCTGGGGCGAAATCCAAAATTGTTGTCCTTATTTTACTCGTGGTTGTTACAGCGGTTGTAATAATTGTACTTATCCTCTTGAAGATTTTAGGCCCTGGTTTGGGAGTCGCTATTGTTTTAGCTGTATATACCGCTCTTGCTCTACTGTTCGCATTCATATAAGGATTCTTAAGCAAACTGACTCAACTGTTTTTGCGGGTCGATATACACTGTTATTACGAAAGACTACTCTTTTGATGAAGTCTTCTTTGAATTTTCAATGTTGTCAGTGTGTTACATCTCAGATCTCTTCAATTCTTTTTATTAATAGCTAATAAAATGGTAACCATTATAATTTACTCATATGTTGAGTCATTTTCCATCATTTTCACGAAAGTGGGGCTCGGAGAATTACTTCAACTCTCGCTACTCTTCCTAGAACAATAAGAGCTGCTAACTTAAGCCATGCATCATCATCTCTGTTCTTTTTACGATTTTCAACATTCATTTGTAATTCGGACGGTGAATATAGAAGTGGGGAAATTAAATTAGATTCGTGGGATTCGAGAGTTTTCCATGCTATCTTTTTCCTTTTCTGGTTAAGATAAAAAAATAAAAAAAAAAAGGTATGCAGTAGAGATGTCAATGGGCCGAGCTTGGGCCGGCCCAGCATCAATGGGCAGAGCTTGGGCCGGCCCAGCCCAAGCCCAGCGGGCCTCCAACGAAATCGGGCCGGGCCTGAAACTGGTATACTTGGGCCCAGTCCAAGCCCTTGCCCTAGGCCCAATATTTTAGGGCAGGGCTTGGGCCGGCCCAAGCCCAAAAAAAATTTTGATTTTTTTTCCCTTATTCGTAACTCCTTGTTATTCACATTTATAAATTAAATGGTTGGAGACTTGGAGCAATATCACAAGCCTCAATCGCCAAATGAAACTAATGTAAGAGGCTGCCAGCTATTAATTCCTTGTGAACATAGTTGGGAGTACAGTGCTAGTCTTTGTTTTTCTTACTTGTTGGTTACTTGTTTAAAGTTCTATGCTTCTCATTAGGTTACTGTAACATCCACATTCTTTTTTGTTTGAAAGTTTGATTTCTGGTGTTTTCAGTAATTATTGTTATTTGGATGTTTATCATACCACCTGCTTCTTAAAGAAACTCTCACACACATTCTAACCTTCATGTTATTTCAGTTCCCAAGGTACCCCAATAGTGTTTCTTCTCTCTCATTTAACCACGAAGGACAACTTTTGGTTGTTGCAATAAGCTACACAAATGAAAGGCCAATATATATTTTGACTTTCTGCCTTTTAATTACTATAAGTTTTCTTCTTTCTAAAGTGAAAGATTGTATCCTTGTTGTTATCATAATTGTGGTATATATCATTGAATTTATTAGAATCTACTCCTAACATGGGATCTCAAAAGCGCGGTTCTCAGTAAGAAACGTTGCCATATAGGGAGTTCCTGAAACTACTCCAAAGTGCTTCAAACTTTATTGCAAACCAGTTGCACTCTATTTTCAATGTCCTAGCAACCACGATTCCAGATGTCCTAATTCATTTAACCTACCTATCTCTATTAGCGACGTGCTTTTATTGAAATTAAGTTCTCAACGTTGCTGAGCCATCTTAAGCTAATGATCCCTGATTTCACCACCTAAAAGCAAATTCCCTGAGTTTAATAAACCACGTGTATCTAATTTCATTTTCTGTTCTTGTTGCCGTGGTGATTCTGTATACTCATTTGGTTCCCACTATTCTGTAAATATCTCTAGTAGTCATACTAAGCAACAATGTGTACAATTGAGTAACTACGTTTAGAGTCACCGTTAGGAATAAAATAGATATTCACATCATTCATGTGGCTGCAGTAAAATGTAATTAATTCTTTTTCTTCAAATAAATGCTTTTTTGTTAACCTAAAATGTGCACTTTGCTTGTGACAGAGAAGAGCCTCCTCAAATTTTTGTAAATGAAATGGATGACCGGTACATCAGATTAGCCTCTGCTGAAAGCTCCAAATAGGAGATTATTCTGCTTAAGTTATGCTTGAAACAAAGGTGATACACATATACATGTATCTCATTTATTGCACATTTATTTAGCTTAACCTAAAACAGGACCAATTTTGGGCCAAAACGGGGCCACTTTCAAGCCAATTTCAGACCTTTTCGGGGCCAGGCTTTTTCTGGCTTTTTTAGGGCCGGGCCTGGGCCTGGGCCATTTTTCTGAAACCTTGGCTTGGTCCAAGGCCCTAAAATTTCGGGCCTACACTGTTCATAATAGGACCGGGCCAGGCTTTTTTTTTGGGCAGGGTCGGGCTGGGCCGCGGGCCGCCCGGCTGTTTGACATCTCTAGTATGCAGGCGCCATGTTTGACGAATGGAAGTTCTGAAGTATGTTCAGGACCCAAAAGAGTTCAATGTGAAGGAAGTCCATATGTTTCCCTTTCTGTCGAATACCATTAATGTGTGGTCTCCCTTTTCTCAAGCAGGGTCTCTCTGGGTAGGTTACCAACCAGCTTCTTCTTCTTTCACACATTAATAGGTAGGCTGGAGAACTGAATGACACGTCGGAAGAATCTTCTTTTGGGTAGTATATAGTACAAAAGTTATTACATCAAAGATGACCAAAACATAATACTCCGTACTAAAAAAACCAATAGTTTTCTTCTTCTTTTTTTTAAGCAAAACCAAAAACTATTTCTGGGTAACTTTTTGTTCGGCTCGCTTATTCGACACATTATTATCAATCAAATTATGAACTATTCTTATTTCTTTATTTGTAAAATTTTAATTTAGGAAGTGGTGCTGATAACTAAGTAAGTTAAGTTGGTAGGACAATCTCACCGTCCATCCATTGCGGATGGACGAAACAAATCTTTTTCTTAAAATAATTTTTAGCGTTGGCTACATAATGTAGCAGATGAAGATTTTGACAAAAATGTTCTGGAGAGATTTATCAAGTTGGAGGGAAGCACAGGCAAATAGGCCGGCAATGTGATAAACTTTACCGTCTGCTACATAATGTAGCGGGCGGTGAAATTTTGATTAAAAAAAGATTTGCCTCGTCTATCCGCGATGGATGAGCTATCAGGTTACGATGACAATTATCTTAGATTGACAACACAGAAATTTTATCAGCTCCCTTTTAATATATATACATGCGCACGCCTATATCTGTTGGATACAGTAAAGCGGTCATATCTCTTTCCTTCTGTGTTGACTTTTTTTGGAATTTTTAGTGCTTACGTGGACGTTTCTTGCTCTGCACGATTCCCTGTCTTCCATATTGGTAACTTCGCAGCCATTGAGAGATTATGGATGGGCCGGTGTTAGGGCATCGCTGACTACCAGAGGCAATTTGGGCCTGCATGGGTCTAGGAGTTTGAATTTGAAGTTCTGCCCCAAATGAGATAGGTTGCGCCCAGCCCAGCTGGATACGCACACACTCAAAATGTTTTCGGGCTTAACTTGCGTGCCTCACTTTACTCTTGCCTGACAACAGTAATTTTAATTAAGTAATTAAGGTGATGCCAAGAAAAGTGGGTTCGCAGTTGACGTGGAGGTGTCATAAGAAATGCAGTCCGAGTCAAATGCCAAGTGCGCTGATGTGGGACACAACAAAGGTGGAGCAAGGGCAGAGACCAAGGGCTCCCCAGACAGAGCCTGAGGGTGGCAGTGCTGCGAGGGCAATGGCACAGGGTGAATACATGACGACAGTCACAGTCCTATTCCTAGGTCCAGAGTCAGGGTCCTGTATGCTTCTCTGTCTAGGATTCTAGAGTGAGAAAGTGAAAATGTTCTGAAAATGTCCGACCCGTCCAAATGAATTCTCAAGAGCCCTATTATAGAGGTTGAGATGATGATGTCATCAGCCGACACGTGCGCTCCCCGTGAGTGACACGTCACCGAGGGGTCCACAGCTGCAGGAGCTCCACGGACTGTCGAATCGCATATTCACCCAGCTTGCCCCACACAGCGTCGCTCTGTCTGTCTGGAAAGATTGGCTCCCACAACTTCGGTGTAGCCAGAGAACCCCCTTGATCTAGCCACCAATTCAAGCCCTTGCAGAGTCCCATAGGCCTGGCAGCGGTGGGGAAGACCCGATGCCCAACTACCAGGCGAACTAGGCGCAATGCCCTCTAAAGACCTGCTCCAGTCTCGGAGTGACCCGAGGGTCATAGTCCCTAGGGGTGCTGATGAAGCCCCCAGTGCCGGAGCACGTAGGCCAGTCATGCAGACACACTGGTGGAAATAGTGTCCCGGAAGAGTCGCCTATTCTGCAAGCCGAGGTAGCATCCCGGAGGAGCCGTCTACCTGGCGAAAGGGGAGTCTTTGTGCCGGTGCACTTAGAGTTCCCTAGCAGAGATAGTGTCCCGGAAGAGTCCCCTTCTTCGCGGGTGAATCCTTGTGCCGGAGCACTTGGAGCACGTCAAGGTAGCATCTCGGAGGAGCCATCTACCCAACTGGCCGAGGTAGCATCCCGGAGGAGCCGTCTACCTGGCAGAAGAGGAGTTAAAAAGCTCCCTGGCGGAGATAGTGTCCCGGAAGAGTCGCATATCCCCGCGGGTGAGTCCTTGTGCCGGAGCACTTGGATCACGTCAAGGTAGCATCCCGGAGGAGCCATCTACCCAACTGGCCGAGGTAGCATCCCGGAGGAGCCGTCTACCTAGCGGAAGGGGAATTGAAAAGCTCTCTGACAGAGATAGTGTCCCGGAGGAATCGTCTATCCCCTTGCGTGAGTCTTTATGCCGGAGCACTCGGAGCGCGTCAAAGTAGCATCTCGGAAGAGCCGTCTACCTGACAGGCCGAGGTAGCATCCCGGAGGATCCGTCTACCTGGCGGAAGGGGAGTCTTCATGCCGGAGCACTTAGAGCTCCCTGGCTGAGATAGTGCCCCGGAAGAGTCGCCTATTCCCGCGAGATGATGTACACTTCAGAGAGTGGGTCGAAGCATGTTCCATGACCAAGGCAAGGTGCGCATGGTGTGGTGAATGAGTGTGGTGCCCGGGGGGCATGTAACATGATTGTGGCGCACGGGCACGGTGCCAACGGCACCAGACAATGAGTGTGGCGCATGAGCGCGGCGACGATCGTCGCCCAACAATACTTGGTGTTGGGGGCACGATATTGTGAGAGAGAGCCTGGGGGCATGGTTGTGTTAGTGGCACGGCGAAGTGAGTGAGGTGCCGAGGGTAAGTCTGTGTTAGTGGCGCGGCGCATGGGTAAGACAGAGTGAGTGAGGTGCCGAGGGCATGTCTGTGTTAGTGGCGCGGCGCATGGGTGCGACGGAGTGCGTATGGTGTTGGGGGCACGGTAGTGTGACAGAAAGCCTGGGGGCACGGCTGTATCAGTGGCATGACGCACGGGCGCGGCAGAGTGTGGTGCGCGGGCGCAGGCGACGAGGGTCTCAAAGGCAGCGCGCAGGTGTAGGCGCGGGCGACTGGAGTCACGGAGCTGTCGCTCGAACTCGAGCGACGACGGTCGCAGAGACGGCACGCGAGCTTGGGGGACCGGAGTCGTGGAGTTGTTGCGGGCGACGAGGATCGCGAAGTTGGTGCGAGGCCGCGGGTGACGAGGGTCGCGTAGTTGTTGCGCAGACATGGGCGACGAGGGTTGAGGAGATGACGTACATGCGACAGGGGGTCACGGAGGTGACGTCCGAGCAACTGGGGTAGTGGAGCTGACGTCCGGACGAATGGCGACGGGGTCGTGGGGATGACGTCAGGGCGACGGGGGTCGCCGGGATAACGTCAGGGTGACGGGGGTCGCGGAGATGACATCCGGGCGAAAGGGGTCGCGGAGATGACGTCCAGGCGACGGGGTCGCGGAGGATGCATGGTCCCTTGAAGAGTAGTGAAGGTGCTAAGGATGGAGGCCAAAGGCCTTCCCCTTGGGGGAAGGGCAAGGCCAATCTCAAGGGGAGGCCAAGGCTAACCACCTTGGGCAAGTGCCATGGCGCCCTGACGGGCGATGTACGAAGTGCGACAGTCGAAGCGTGATGAGGCGTAGCACAAGAATCAGTTTCTTAGTGACGAAGTCACGTAGAAAAAGTGAAAAGTGCACGTGACTTGAGCGTGCATGTGTTTGATCAGTTGGAAGCGTTGAATATTGACTGTTGCATGTGCGGACGTGTCGTGCAAAATGGAACTCCGGTGGGCCTTTGGGTGCGACCAGAATAGGTTAGGAACATAAGGTTTACTTGCATGCTTTATAAGAATATATTTTGTGGGCTCAACATAACTCGCATAAGAAGTTTGTAAGAAACCGGCTTAATGGAATGCTTAACAGAAGCTTTGTTTAATAGTTGTGATTATTTTGAACTACTGAATGAGGCGTTGAAAAAATTATTGTAAATAGGGATAGAGAATGCTTGAGTTGAATTTTACGCATTACCTCCTTAAAACAGTATTTGCAGTCTTACACTGCAACGGGTTACCGCAAATCGTTCCCCGAAAATAAAACAGACGACTATTAGATACTACTTGCAGAATGTAACCAAACAGAAATTATCTTATATGAGAGAGTATGAAAATGTTCATCATCAATTAAGAGAAACCTCAACGCTTATTTATATTATATACATGTCTTTTTATTTGTCCATACGCTATATGTGAATGTAATGACTTGGGTTTGTCAAAACAAGGATTTTACCAATGTTCATCGGTCATCGTGAAGTGTTTAGACATTTAACCTTTTTTATTGTTACAAAATTAGTTGACATTTATAGGATAATTCTATACTGCACTTTTGAGGTTTACGTAAAACTTTACATGGTATCTATTAAGTATTTTTATTACACTAAGTTACATATTTTTACTTTTCAGTTAACGAAGTTAACAGAATCAATGAGAGGACAGTAATATCCCTCGTAAACAAATACATTTACCCAATCTGTCATCCCCCTCTCCAAATACCACCCCAACCCCCACAGCAGCTGTGCCTCTCTCTCTCTCTCTCTCTCACACACACACACACACACACATACACACACAGCCGAATTCAGCAAATTGTTGGACTTCGCCCCACTTTACGTTTATCCTCTTCACCGCCTCAATTTTTGCTGCAATCTCCTAATTCCATTCTACCAACATCCTCTTAAGGAAGACTAATACCAAGTTAACAAACTTTCCATCAGGAAAATGATCTGCCATGGTAAGAAGCTTAATTCCCGGTCAGTGTACAAACTAACGACTTTTTCACCCAAGCTGATGAGCTTTGTACCCACGAGTGTAACACTTGCGTGTATATATATGCAACATATGTCTACTGGACAAACCTAATTGCATCTGATAACAAATGAGCCTCCTCAAACCTTGATCTCACATTTCTTACTGCTCCAACTATAAAAATTACGAAGTTTGACAAGAAAAGTCAATTGGGATATTATGCCCCTTGTGCACAAATAAGGATCAACACTTGAATGGACACTCGTGGTGGAGAATGTCTCGTTGAGTCAAAGCTTGAACTTTACCTATTTACCTTCTATTTTATTCTTCGGAGGCGTCTTACTCACGTGGGGCAGATAACATTTCATATCTTAATTAAGGAGAACTTAAGGGTTCAACCGAGATGGCTGATGAGCCACATTTCGCTTCTTGATTCGCATGTTCAATTCCTTCTTCCGGCATCGCTATTATAAGAAAAGGAAAACATCTCTACTTTATGCTAAGAAAGCGCACCTTGTAGTGAAGCTTTTTTGAAATTTATTTTTTCACCCATGCAATATCTTTTTAACTTCTCCCATAACAAGGTTAGTTCAGTAAACTTTCTTTGTAAACCACGTTTAAAAAAAAAACTTACCCTACTATCTTAAGGCATTTACAAAAATTAAGCATTTGCCTTCGACTTAATAGCACGCTCAACTCATCCATGAGCACAGTACCCTCAAATATTCCATCCCGAATGAAAACCCATAATTCAGAAAAGAAGTATATTAGGTTATAGACATACATCAAATATATACTGCCTAAAAATAAGTCTGTAGTGTAAAAGACAAATTCCGTCCATGTCCAAATAAATAGAAAAGGGCAAAGTCTTTCTCTAGAGCCAACATGGTATCAGCAACCTCGTCCACCACTGTCCAGATAGCAAGTGAAGAGCTTTGATACCATTTGTTAGCGAGGTGGCATGAGCTAATTGTCACCAAATAGACTTGCATATAAATGATATACCAACAAAGCAATCTAACCTTTCCCGTGATATAACTACCTAGGCAGTCACCTTCAGGCCCATTTTGGATCCTTTCGTTCCCTTTTCTTGTTCGTCATGCTTTTTGTTTTCGAGTTTATGATCGATAATCTTTTCAATTACACACACGCGTATAATTATATATAACTACATATGTGTAGTATGTGTTGTTTCTTTACAACCAAGACTTGTGTGGAACATAGGTGTGCCCTCTAAATGAGATTTCCAAAGAAAACTCTAAGAGACATTTCACCTCAAGACTGATCATCAAGCATTTCAATTCACTTTTTCTAAATGAGAATGGAAGTTTTGATCCCTCCATCCAGTAGAAGAAATATGCGTTGTTTTTAGTTTTTTGTGGCTTGAAATTGAGATACGTGGTTTTGGTTTTGCAAGCCTGCTGTTTCTTTCTCTAGGCCTCTGGCAACTTCTTAAGAATACCATACGAATCAATTATAAGAATAATGTGTGCTCCATGACTTTTGACGGATGACCATTTAACAGTAGCAACGCTTTAGTGTTTGTACTTCGTGAACAAAAACCTACCATGTTTCCAACCGTTCGAATTCATCTGGCAAAAATAGAGATAAGTTACTGAACCATTTTATTTTTTTTGGTGATTTTCAAGCAAATTTTTTTTTGCACACTATGTTGCTAAAATATTCATTCTATTGCTAGAGTTAACACAAAAGAAAAAAAAAAAAGTAACCAAAAGTTTCTACCAACATAAAGAAGTTACTATATACATCATCTTGAATTGATATGGTGGTGTTGTATAAATTTGACTGTAATAAAATGCCAATTGCGTTTCAACTACTTCAACAAATGTCCTAAGAAAAATACTCTTAGGCCCAGTTTGACAAAATTTTTTTCCCTCTTTTTTTTTCAGTTTTAAAAACTGAAAATCGTTTGACAAATTTTTTTTTTTGGTTTTCAGTTTTTAAAGAGCAGTTTTTTAAAGAGCAGCTTAAATTTTTTTTTTTATAAAAACAAGTGGGTGTTTGATAACCCCTTTTTTTTTGAGGTTTTTTTTTTTGGTGTTTGGTAACCCTTTTTATTTTGACTTTTTTTTTTGGTGGTTTGCGGTGGCGGTGGTGGGGCGTAGCGGTGGTCGACGGTGGTGGTGGTGGTGGCCGACGGCCGGAGGTGGCTGCCGGCAGTCACCGGCGGTGGTGGCCCGCCGCCGGAGGTAGCTACCGGCAGTCTCCGGCGGTGGTCGCCGGCGGCCGGAGGTGGCTGCCGGCAGTCTCCGGCGGTGGCTGCCGGCGGTCGCCGGCGGCCGGAGGTGGTTGTCGGCAGTCTCCGGCGGTGGTCGCCGGCGGCCGGAGGTGGCTGCCGGCGGCCGGCAGTCTCCGGCGGTGGGAGGGTGGTGGTGGTGGTCGAAAAAAAAAAACCAAAAGTGAAAAAAAAAACCAGTTTTTGGAGTTTTTTTTTTTACTCTGCAGTTTAAAAACTGGTTTTTTAAATTGAAAAAAAAATGGTTACCAAACGCTCTTAATCTTATTGTAGTTTTACCATGTCATATGACCACCATGTGGTAAAGGGTTTTTTTCTCGTTATGTTGTTCATTCAATTGAGCTGTGTTGAAACGATTACAACAATTATTATGCTACCACGTAACACGTAATGGGTTCGAAAACATACCGTACGAAGTCTCCGAAAATTCCGACGTAGGATCCTTGTTGTTACGAGCCTCCAACACGCTTGATCTTTTTCGCAGGTACGAAAACGGCTACTAGAGTCGAGTTCTTCGTCCACGAACCAAATCCTAGAGCTTGGTGATTGCTGTAGAGAGAGGGTTATTACTATTGACTTCTGATTTATTGGGATATCTCTAGCCTTTATATAGAGATACAATTAGAGACTGACTTTACCTCCAACTCTTAGGAGATAAAGATTGTATTTATCTCAAACACTTAAGAGATAAATATTCTCTAAATAACTGTATTTATCCAAACTAACAAATACACATTATCTGTTAGTGGGCGGATAATGGGTCCACTGACCCAATTTATTAACAGCTCCCACTCGCCCACAGACAGGGCAAATAAATCGTACAGTCCCTCTTTATCTCTCGTCCACTCATCTCCTCATACAGGAAATGGAACGTGCGACCTACGAGAAAGGATGTCCAGTTGAGGAGTATTGTATTAAGTTATCACCAAACTAACACAATACATCACTCTCAAAAAATCTCGTATGTACCCCAGATAGTTCAACTACACCAGATTAAACACTCTCAAATCCCTCATAGTGAG
This sequence comes from Escallonia herrerae, assembly GCA_033070095.1. NCBI lineage: Eukaryota > Viridiplantae > Streptophyta > Magnoliopsida > Escalloniales > Escalloniaceae > Escallonia > Escallonia herrerae. The sequence goes on from JAVXUP010000683.1 coordinate 180,049, forward strand.
CAGTGTTAAACCTCTCATATGTTATGTATTCATGACTCATATCGAAACGAAAATCGACAAAGTCGCCCGGGCTATGAATCACACAACATGATGTAATATTGAACTTTCTTCCCAAAGCCCTCATGTCATTCCAATTAGACCCAACCGCTTTCCTAGACATGCCCCGCGAGACCGCATCATCCATGATCCAAGGGTACATGCTAAAGTAGCGACATTGAGTATCCTCTTCATGACATAGTCTAAGGTGAAAAGGGTACCATATAGGATCAAAAATTTCGATCCAAGTGGCTCACACAGTGACGAAGCAGGGATTCATTCGTCACTCCCACTGTCGGTCTGCATTTAGCACATGCAGTATGATTTGCATGCTATGGCGTAACCCGCAAGGGCGTGTCACATAAATGTATAATAAAATACGCCATACGAATCTAAGTCTAGTCGCTGTACAAGCGCCTAACCTGAGTTTTTCAGCCCAGTCACTCTCATAGTGCCTGCCTGAAATCTCACATTCGGCTGTAAGCAGGCTACATAGAGTTGTGGAGATACTCTATGATCGACCTACATTTTTTAGGTCTCATCTTAGCTCCAACTAAGGCGACATGTTTGCTTTATAAGCTGTATCATCTTATTCGCCCACTTGGCGCTTAAGACAATTATGTCTCATCTTGCTCGCTATCTTAGCGCCAAGGTGAATTACCCGTGTGAGTGGGTCAATTCGAGCCTGGTGACACTCTCAATAAGGATGTATATGTAATCACAAAGATTATTCATTCATTCCATAATAAACTCAAATCAAGGAATGAAAAATTTAATGTAATAAATAATGTCAAGTACATAAGATGCCATAAACATATCAAAACCTACGTAGTCCCATACTCCTAATGTGAGAAAGGAAAACATCTCTAGCAATAGGCTTGGTCAAAGGATCAGCCACCATTCTGCCAGTAGGTATATGCTTCATGGTCACCTCTCCTTGCGCAACTAAAGTTCTAATGAAGTGATAACGAAGGCCTATGTGTTTGGCCTTCCCATGATATTTGGGGTCCTTTACAAAATCTAGGGCAGCTGTATTGTCACAGTGAACAGTGACAGACTCGTCTGCATGAGCTGTAACCCCTAGAGCCTGTAAGAATGACCTCAACCAAACAGTTTCCTGGACTGCTGCTGAACAAGCAACATACTCCGACTCCATCGTGGATAGGGCGATGCAAGTCTGTTTCTTGCTGCACCAAGAGATAGCTCCACCTCCTAGTATGAATGCATAACCTGAAGTGGATCTGCGCTCATCTCTATCACCGCCCCAATCAGCATCGCTGTATCCTCTCAATCTCAAGTCTCCACCATGATAGCACAGGACGAGATCAGCGGTTCCACGTAAGTATCGAAGAATCCTCTTCACCGCATTCCAATGAGCGGGTCCAGGATTACTCTGATAACGACTCACCATTCCAACGGCAAAGCAGATGTCTGGACGCGTACACAACATAGCGTACATCAGACTCCCAACTGCAGCCGCGTAAGGCACTTTGGACATCCGATTCTTTTCCTCATCATTCTTTGGGCATTGGTCTGCTATTAAAATACACGCCTTGTCCATTGGAGTGTCTATGGGTTTTGAGTTATGCATACGGAATCGTTCAATGACCTTCTTGATATATGTCTCTTGAGACAAACCGAGAAGTCTCTTTGGACGATCACGTATGATTTTAACCCCGAGCACATAATTAGCTTCTCCCATGTCCTTCATCTCAAAAGTTGAGGACAGCCACTGCTTAGTGGCGACAATGGAACTCATGTCATTCCCAGCTAAAAGAATGTCATCCACATACAAAGAAAGGATCAGAATATTTTTCTTGGATCGTTTTACGTAAACGCAATGGTCTTGTTCAATCATTTCAAAACCTATAGAGGTAATGGCATGATGAAACCCACTGCCTAGACGATTGTTTGAGACCATATATAGAACGTTTGAGCCGGCAAACTTTGCGCTCATGTCCCTTGACTTCAAAACCCTCAGGTTGAGCCATATAAATCTCTTCGTCTAGTTCTCCATTGAGAAACGCAGTCTTAACATCCATATGAAAAAGTTCTAAATCCTGCTGGGCGACAATAGCTAGGATCAGGCGAATTGAAGCAAATCTCACCACTGGGGAGAAAGTGTCTTCATAGTCCACACCCCGCAGTTGGGTATAGCCTTTCGCCACAAGACGTGCCTTATACTTGTCAATTGACCCGTCTGCCTTGCGCTTGACTTTTAAAACCCACTTGTTTCCAACAGTCTTGCGCCCTGGCGGAAGGTCAACCAACTCCCAGACCTGATTCTTCTCCATTGAGCTCAACTCATCTTTCATTGCAGCCATCCACTCATTACTAGCAGGTGAAGATAAGGCTTCTTCCATAGAAGTGGGCTCATCTTCATCAGTTGGAGTGCACATAAGAATTTCACCGTCAATCTCAAAACGACGACGTGGAACTCTTCCTCGTGCACCTCTACGCAGTTGAGAATCTTGTTGACCTGATGGTGTGCTCCCACTGTCTAGGATGCTCCCACTGGGTTGAAGATCACTTATACTATCTTCAGCGACAACAGGATGAGGAACTAATCCCCCACCTTCGCTTGGAGATGGTAAAGTGGCTTCAACTTCCTCTAACTCATAGAGGTCAAGATTCTTACTTGCGTCTCCAATGCTAGGAAAATCATTCTCTATGAAATCGACATCACGAGACTCTATTTCAGTCTTTCCACCATTTGGATGTTCACCATACATCACATAGCCTTTAGAGTTTTCAGAATACCTCAAGAAGATACTCTTTTTAGCTCTAGGCCCTAGTTTCCCATACTTATGAGAAATACTGTGAACATAACCTGCTGAGCCCCATGGGCGCAAGTTATCCAAATTTGGCTTTTGGCCATTCCAAAGCTCATATGGGGTGGACTTGACTGATTGTGAAGGCACTCGATTAAGTATATAGGCTGCAGTCAAAAGAGCATCCCCCCAAAAAGATATTGGGAGGTTTGCTTGCGCCATCATAGACCTAACCATGTCTAACAATGTTCTATTCCTTCTTTCCGCAACGCCATTTTGTTGTGGAGTATTAGGAATAGTAAGTTGCCTGCGTATCCCTTTTTCCTCACAAAACTTCTTGAAGTGATCTGACAAATATTCGCGTCCTCGGTCAGTGCGAAGAGTTTTTAAATTCTTCTCTTTCTGATTCTCAACCTCAGCTACAAAGCGTTTGAAACAGTCCAAAGCTTCATAGCGGTGAGATATCAGATACACATAACCATATCGCGTATAATCGTCTATCAGTGTAAGGAAATAAGAGGCGCCATGGCGTGCCTTTACACTCATAGGTCCGCATATGTCAGAGTGAACTAGCTCAAGTGGTTGAGTTGCTCTCACAGCCTTTCCAAAAGGCTTCCTGCATGCTTTACCGGCCAAACAAGCCTCACAAGTTTGTAGATTGACTCTTGCGAGTGGGCCCAAAAGGCCTTCTCTAGCCAAACGAGTCATCCTATCTTGGCCTATGTGGCCCAGTCTTGCATGCCAGGTGGTAGAATCATTCACAATATTATCATTCACAACATAAGAATAAGAGGACTGAGAATCATTTAAATCCAATTGAAAAAGACTATCCATGCGAAAACCATGTCCGAACAAAACATCATCCAAAAAGATGTCCAACTTATTACCCTTAAAAATAAAGGAAAAACCACTGTCTAATAAAGCAGTAACTGAAAGTAGATTAAGCCGAACAGTGGGTGCATATCGCACATCCTCAAGAATCAATGTGCGCCCAGTGCGCAACTTGAGCTGGTAAGAACCAACCCCTAGCACCTCTTCGGAGCTATTGTTTCCCATGAAGATATGTTTGCTACCCGCTGGAATCCGGTGATAATCTACGAACCCCTCTCGATCACGTGCTACATGTTTTGTTGCACCTGTATCCACAAACCACACAGGTTGGGAATGAGCAACCATCACATGTGAGGAAACATATAACTGAGAGAGAGATTCTGAAAGTACCTTCTTCGGCTCAGTGCAATCACGAGCGAAGTGTCCTTTCTGTTGACAGTTGAAGCATTTAACTTTAGACAGATCCTTTTTCCCACCACGTTTTCCTCTCTTGCGTTTCTTCATTTTTCCTTCCTTTGGCGCAGAAGTGCTAGCCTCGCCTTTCTTACCTTTCTTACTTTGTCTTCCGCGCTTGCCATTTGCATTGCGCGATCCCCCTTGGGCGACATAAGCAAGGGTCTTGTCAGCATCTCGAGTCTCGTCCTCAAGGATGACATGCTGTGAAACATCAGAAAAGTTCTTGATGTTTTCACTGTGGGTCAATATCTGTTTCATATTGGCCCATGAGGCAGGAAGGGACCTTATGACAGCTCTGACTTGCTGCTCATCTGTGAGCGCATGGCCAGCATCCCTCAGCTTACCAATCATATTGGACATCATCCTTAGATGTTCACTCATGGTATGTTTAGGGTCTTTTGTGTACTCCTCAAACTTAATCACAAGGCTACGAAGCCGCGTAGTTGAGGTTCCACCAAAAGAGAACTTGAGCTGCTCCCATAAAGCTTTGCAAGTTGGAAGTTCATCATACTGCCCGATTAGATCATTTTGCAAGCTGCTCAACAAGGTGTAGCGCGCACTACGATCTTTCTGATTCCATTTCTGGTAGGCAGTGTGGTCTCTTAGGGGTTGCGCCTCAGTTGGCGCGACCATCTCCTTGGTCAAGTGCTCCTCGAGCTCTTGTTCGTTCAGCATGAATTTCATCTTTTTGTGCCAAACGTCATAATTATCTCCGTTAAGTTTCTCACCCTTAACGAGATCAGCTATGACATTCTTGGTGGCCATTATATTCACTACATTAGATTGCGCAAGGAAAAGACATTAATTATACATCCTTCTATTTATTTCAAAAAATTCAAATGAAAAACATAATCCTTCCTCACATCATGAAATCGAAAATTTGCTAAGCTCGTAATCATCTCCCATGTATGTGAGTTGGGAAAAATATTTTTCAAGTAATTTTTCGCAATAAATTTCATCATTATATAAGCCACAATATAATAAATCATCCACATGATAATTTAGAACAATATAAAATTGCACCATGCAATAAAGTGTGCAAGGACTCCATTGAGCCCCATTGGCATTCTAATAACTTATGCTAAGAAAATTCTGACTTGAATAATGTGCGTGCGAAATTACATCCCCGTACAAGGCTTTCTGAAAATATACAGGGAAATAGTAGAATACAACATCTTTGAGAATCCTACTACAAACTACTCCAATAAAACAAATGGAGATGCCGCACAGCACATTATTCTCAAAAGAATTTTCTTAAAACAAGAGTAAACACATAAACATAAGTTTCTTTAGAATGTCAATCTAGTATCCATCCATTTAACCTAAAACTAGCATGCTCAAATAACAAGTTAAAGGGTAATTTAAATGGATGAATAGGCCACATTCTCCTTCCAAGGAAAACGGGCGTAAATGCCTTGAAATCGAGTTTAAAGAGGTGTGGGCTTACCAAAGCTCAACAAATATATTTCAACAAAAAACATATTTAAACCATAACACTAATCAAGGCAAATAAATAAAACATAATTCATCTATGTCATATAACTCTCCATAATATTTATTTCTGCTCACGAAGTGCAAAAATTAATATTTGCGCATTATTCGTATTTTTGGGACCACAAAAGTACCAAAAAAATATATTTCTAAATGGCCCAAAAATGAGAGATAAATTCTTAAAATTGGCAAACAGTAAATTTATCCCTAATATACCCTCTGGAATTAAAGAAAAATTCTGTGTGCATCAAAACAAATTTTTAAAGCTAATTTTTCTAGAAAAATCATTTAAAAATTAAACATAACACACACAGAGGGTATAAAGGTAAATTTAATACCATAAAAAAATTACAGAAGCCAAGAAAGAGCTCCACGCGCCGTGGTGGGTCAAAAAACCTCCAGAAAATATCTCACGCGCCTCCACGCGCCGCCGTGCGCGTGGGGCAGCCACTGGGATTTTTTTTTTAACAGGCGTGTGTTACACGCACGCGCGTGGAATCAAACTTGGTTTGGCGCGTGTCGCACGTGGCGCGCGTTCCAGCAGCCTCTTTTGGCGCGTGGACGCGCGTGGCGGCTTGTGAGGGCGCGGCTTGGCGCATGTGGCGCGTGTACCCGCCTTCGCGTGTGGCGCGCGTCTGCGGCTCGGCTTGAGCGTGTGGCGCACGTGGGTTCACTGTTCATCTTCTTCATTGAAAAATCCTAATTTTTCCAGCCGCCGCCATGCCGCGATGCCAACTTTCGAATGCCATATCTCTCTCGTTTTTAAGCCAAATAATGCGTACGATATATCGTTGGAAAGCTTATGCGACATAGATTAATTATGTACCAAACGATCATGATAAAAACTGAATATCATGCTCCGAATTTGAGTCCCAAAACTCGAAAAAATCACAGTTTTCTTGAAAAATAAAATCGTGATTTCTCACAAATCATGCATCCAAAAATCACAAAATTTTATGGAGTTCATCCTCAACCATAGGAGAACAAAACTATATAATTATTTTTCAGAAAAACATGCTCAAAAAATTTTGAATTTTAATAATGGGTCTCATTCATGTATCCGGAAAAAATCGCAACATGCACATAATTTAATCTAGCATGTTAAAGGCGAATCAACAAGTAATCATGCTCTGATACCAATGTTGAAACGATTACAACAATTATTGTGCTACCACGTAACACGTAATGGGTTCGAAAACATACCGTACGAAGTCTCCGAAAATTCCGACGTAGGATCCTTGTTGTTACGAGCCTCCAACACGCTTGATCTTTTTCGCAGGTACGAAAACGGCTACTAGAGTCGAGTTCTTCGTCCACGAACCAAATCCTAGAGCTTGGTGATTGCTCTAGAGAGAGTGCTATAGAGAGAGGGTTATTACTATTGACTTCTGATTTATTGGGATATCTCTAGCCTTTATATAGAGATACAATTAGAGACTGGCTTTACCTCCAACTCTTAGGAGATAAAGATTGTATTTATCTCAAACACTTAAGAGATAAATATTCTCTAAATAACTGTATTTATCCAAACTAACAAATACACATTATCTGTTAGTGGGCGGATAATGGGTCCACTGACCCAATTTATTAACAAGCTGTAAACTTAAACTAATGGAAACAAAGATTATGGCAATATTCTTGCGAACTAGGTGTTCTTTTCCGCAATGTCTATGCCATTAGAACTTGCAAATTTCAATGGATATTCTAGGATGTGTGAAAATGAAAGGCAAGCTTTGTCTTGAGAGGTTTAATTACTATTTTCTTGTCAAACCCCGTGATAGTGCTTGCTATGTTTGGGGTGAAGTCGTCACCATATGCTGTACAAGGTCACCGACGAAGCTGAATTCACAAGTTCATTATTTCCTTGTTAAATACTATGCCTGCATATATTCTCTCTTAGTAGAGCAAACTTCAATTTAATTCACATATATCAATAAAAAGGTTAAACCCAAGTTTTGATCAATTTTAACGATTAGGACTCTGTATTTGTTCCCTTTAGATATAGATATGGTATACTTTACTAAACACATATATCTAGTTGGAGAGTAACAATATGAGCCCGAACCCAATGCAAACAATAATTTGGGCCTAAGACTAATCTAGTTTGATTTTATTACTCATGATTCGTTTTAATGGGCTGGATCTACAGTTTCGGGCTTGTCTATATGAATTGACAATCCCATTCTTCACTTTGGGAAGAAATACCACTGGACCTAAGTAAATGAAATATTAGTTATGTTTCTAGTGATGTTTTCCACGACACTAGCGAGATTGCAAAGTCAAAAGGCATAAAATCTTTGCTAAAAAGTTGCGAGATGCTACTAATGATATTTAGCACCAATTTTTTATAGCTAAAAAGCCGAGCGGGAGCACAAACTTTGCCTACTTATTTAGACAAGTCAGATGTAAGTCGGATCGAAATTGTTAGAAACCTCAAATTCGGAAAAAGAAAAAAAAAACCGATAGTGGTTAGGATGGGGACAAAATATTCTTCCGAGGGACCACCTACGTACTGTCGAAATGCAACGAGTAAGGTCTCGGCTTGCACATATCAGGTGGCGTGTATGTTTCGTGCTGCACTATTTCCAGTGTTTCAGATTGGCAGTTTCTTAGCCATTGAGCTTTTGCCGCGTGGAGTTCAAACCTAGCAATGGGATCAACCTTGATCGGAAGGCATGAAGAAGAAGATGCTACATTCATATGAGATGAGTAGGCCATAAGCATCGGTAGGACTGTAAATGAACCGAGTTGTTCACGAATAGCTCACGATTCGTTCCTTTTAAAACTCATTCATGTTCGTTTGTTTAATATACGAACCGAACACAAATATCATTTTAAAGTTCGTTTATTAAACAAGCCGAGCATAAACACTTCAAAATATTCATGAATGTGTTCGTGAACGACTCGTCTATATAATAAATTTTTATTTTTATTTTTAAAGGATGAAAAATATGCATATATATATATATAAGGGGCCATCCACACCCACTGGTGGGAAAATAATAATTTTCCCACCGAACCGCAGGTAAGAGCAGCGGTTGGGAACCAGCTGCCACGTGGAGGAAAAGTGAGGAAAAAGGACGAAAAAGAAGAAAAAGGAACAAAATGGCACGAGAAATTCACCAAAATATCACGAGAAAATGAAAATATCGCGAGATAATGGGCATTAATGCCCAACCGCTTGTATGAGTTGCGGTTGGCATTAATGCCCAACCGTGTCTCCTACATACGGTTGGCATTATGCCTTCCGTGACCCCCACCCCTTGCCCCCCACCCCGTGGCCCCCACCCTTTCTTCTTTCCTTTTTTTTTCCCTTTTTCTTTCTTTCTTCTTTCCTTTCTTTTTCTTTCCTTTTTCTTTCCCCAACCGCAACTAAGAGTTGCGGTTGGCAATGAGTGTGTCCCCCCCCCCTCCCCCCTCCCCCGTGGCCCCCACCCCCTTCCGTGAGTGTGTCCTTCTTCTTTCATTTTTCTTTCTTTCTTCTTTCCTTTCTTTTTATTTCCTTTTTCTTTCCCCCAACCGCAACTAAGAGTTGCGGTTGGCAATGAGTATGTCCCCCACCCCCCCTCCCCCGTGGCCCCCACCCCCCTTACCCCCACCCCGTGGCCCCCACCCCTATGTCCTTTCCCCCACCCGTGAACCCCCCTTCCCCAACCCGTGAAGCCCCCTTCCCCCACGTGTCATTACCACCCTACCCCCCCACCCCCACGTGTCATTCCCCCCTCCCCCTCCCTACTGTTCACTCACTCACGGACTTGTCTTCTTTCTTCTCTTCCTCTCTCACTTTTCTGTCTATAAAATCCCTCCTCCCCGAATCATTTCTTCCACTCTCCTCATTCTCCCTATCTCACCTACATACAAACAAAAAAAAATTACGCTAGAAGATCAGTGGATAACCGCAAGAAGATCGGTGGATTTTTTGCATAAATATATCAAATTAAAACAAGTAAGTATTTTTCAATTTGTTCTTACCAATTGATTGTTTAAATTGTGTTACGCTTAAATTATTCTTACCACAGTATAATATTCATGTTTAGGGCGTCAAAATTACATTTTTACAAATCGGGGTATTACACCCGAAAGATTACGCAATAGCGAATTTTTTGGGCGTTAAAATGATAGTTTTTTCACGAATTTATAAAAAATAGCTAGAGCATGATTTTGCCAAAGTACAAAAAATAGACCCTAGTTATTTTCAAAAGATCTGTATCAGGTAAAAATTTCAGATTTTTTCAAAGACTGTAAAGGGGTTAACTGATACAGGGAACCTTGTAACTTCGCAGTGTAATTTAAAATATCAAGCTAGCGCGATTTCGCGCGAAACTTTTATGAGAACCCTAGGATGTTGGGAAGTTCCATTCCCCAGGAATTCGGGCCATTCCGAAGCCGTTAGCTATTTTTTTGGCCGAACGGCCTTTTAAGCGCTCGATCCGGACACCGGTTCGCGATTTTTGCGCGAAACCTCCGTAAAATACTTTTTAAATCAAGAATGAATTCAGGAAGCCTAAAATAGCATTTTGAAGCACTTTTGAGATTTTTCCTGATGCCAGGGGCATTTTGGTAATTTGCCACCCCGCGAGGGGTGTTTTGGTAATTTTCCGCGCCAAGTTTTTCAAACGACTTTTTAGTCCAGAAATGTAAGTAAACCACCTGAAATGTTGTTTTGAAGCTGGTTCGGGGGCGTTGGGGTGATAGTGAACCCCCAGGGGCATTTCGGTAATTTGCCGCTCATCGGGGGCTATTTTGCTAGGAAGGATCCAGCTTAAAATTCATACCTTAAAATAACTTTTAGTTCAGGAAAGGGTGTGAGACACCCGAAAACTTATTTTGTTCCGATGTTCTGAACCTTGTGACGCACCGGCGATGACTGCCAGGGGGTATTTTGCATAAGTAGCGGGTGTTTTGGTAACTTTCCCCCTTTAAAATTTTTCCTGATATATTTGGTATATAATTGACGTAATACATTTAAAAACTTGACTTTAAAGCGGTTTTGAGGTGTTGGGGGTGTAGGGGCCATCGGGGGGTATATTGCTATATAACCACGTTGGCGCTAAATTCAGTGGGAACTAGCGTAATTAAGCGTTCGGAGTGGTGGGAAGTGAGGATTTGTTTTAATACATTGAAATAATGACTATTGCTAATGTGTTGGTAAGCTAGGTTAAAGATCCAGTTATAGTTTTGGAATGTAAATATTATGGACGCTAAGTTGGTTTATAATTATATTTTGTTCTTAAAGGTATGAATTTCAGCTCTGGACCTCATGATACATCAATCCTATACGATGACGATGACCACGTCGCGAGGCACGTATTTGACGGTGTCGATAGGGGTGTTTTGGAAACAATTCAAAGCACAAGGCACCTTGAAGAGTGGGTACTAAACGAGGAACAAATACAGCTATTACACCGTCAAAATTTAACCCTGTTCACCGATTGCGGGAAATGGTCTCGACACGACGATTGCCTTATATCCGCTCTAGTTGAACGATGGAGGAGCGAGACGAACTCATTTCACTTCCGGTTTGGTGAAATGACTGTTACGTTAGAGGACGTCGGATTTATACTTGGAATCCCATGTCACGGCAGACCCGTTACTTTGAACGTGCCGTCTGCATCCATAGCGAATATGGCTATGCAGTATTTTCCGGGAATTCCAAGGGCAGCGCTTACAACAAACGGCGTCAAGCTTAAATGGCTGAGAGAGCAGTACGGCGTGCTACCGGATGAATACACTCCTCAAGATTTCGTGACGTATACGAAGGCATTCCTTCTGTATATTATTGGAGCTATATTACTTCCGACGCATTCGAAAAACACGGTGCATCCGAAGTATATGGTGTTCTTGGAGGATCTTGAGGAGGTATACTCCTATTCGTGGGGTTCAGCTGTCCTTGCGCACCTATATCGAGCACTGCATAAGGCTACGAGAAACGGTGCCAAGTCCATTGCCGCCTGCCTGACTCTATTACAGGTATGAGCATTTATTTTCTTGGTAGGATCCTTAGTCAATATATTCGGGATTAATTACTAATTCCATATAATGTTTGCATTCACAGGTTTGGTCTTACGAGAGGCTACCCATGGGTCGTCCACAACCGTTGGTAGATTCCGATGAGACGTGGCCTAGGGTGTGGGCCTGGGGGCCTACGACCAACCGGAGGAGGAGACGGGTAGACCCTCACCACCATCTAAAGTTCTATCGGGGGGAACTAGAGATACTAGATGCATCCCAGGTGACGTGGCAGCCATATGGCAAGGTGATGCATCTGTTGGATGAGTGGTGTTGGCAACTTCCGGTGTCGTACGTGCTGGCAGGTTTGGTTCGGGTGCCGCTCATTCACTTCGAAGAATGTGAGTTTCAGATGCCCGATCGAGCTATGAAGCAAGCTGGCTGTCCACAAGGGATACCAAAACCCGCTGTAGACATGCGGCCATACAGGGGTGGTCGAGGGCCGAACTTCGAGGTGGCTGATGCCTTGATTTTGTTGGGTGACGAGGTGCACCAGTGGAATACCTGGCAGGAAACGTATGATAGCCTTGTATCGCTGAAGCACGACGGCATTAGTACTGAGGAATACTTACAGTGGTTTCTCAGGGTGACGCGCACGAGGGTGAATCGCCCTTCCCAGGTGAAGAAGACATCGTATGCGCCACGTGAGGTCTATGACCAGTTCTGGGCATTGGCCATTGTAAGTCATGCTAGTGTTGTTTGATAATTTATTTGCGCACCTTATCGACCATTTGTCAAATATGATTAGCCATATTTTCTATGCATGTTTTTTAGGTTGACCAGGGCATTGAGGTGTTCAAGCAGCTGGAGTCGTTTGACTGGTTTGTCGCGCAGGCTCCTGACAATCTCAAGAGGTCCATTGAGAAGTACAAGACTGAAGTTCAAAACTTTAGTCTTGCGTACCGGGGTTACCAAGGGGAGCCGTCTAGTCGCCCTCCTCCTGACGCGTACGACTATCAGCCCCAGAGTCAGGTGTGGGAGCCGTCTAGTCGCTTGCCTCCTGACGCGTCTTCATCGCATAGCTATGAATTCTGGGAGCCGTATAGTCGCTTGCCTCCTGACGCATACGACTCTCAGTGCCAGAGTCAGGTTCCCCAAGTAGGAATCCAGGCCTCGCGCCCAAGCTTTCGGTCGGACAAAGGACAAGCGACGAAGCCATTGAGGCCGGACAAGATGGCTTGGATCGACCGGCACTACTTCGGGCATGAGCCTGTCAATTCAGCAGACTTTCCCCTTGCGACATTCCTAGGTCATGAGGATATCAGAACGTTGGCGCCGGAGACAGATCTTTCAAATTTTGTCATGAACGCTTACATAGAACTGCTCCGGATTAGAGAGCAACGTTTTAACCGTTCTGAATATTTGAAGCTTAACATGTATCCCACTCATTTTGTGGAATTAACGGTGAGAGAATTCACAGAATGGAGGCGAGGGGGCGGCAGGAGTAAGTGGAAACCAGGTCGAAACGTGTTAGGCATGATGAACGCAGACTATCAATGTCCCGCTGCTGATGCGAACCTTATCATGATACCTTGTCATCATGCAAACCACTGGTTCCTATTAGTTCTCCATCCAGCGTTCAGAACGGTTCACATATACGATAGCCTAAGGGAGGACGAGCCTGGACAGCTGCTGGCACAGATGTACAACGAGTACATCACTTTAGTGGTTAGTTTTTATTTTTTGACCTTGGCTCATAGTATATTGTTCTTGTTTCATAGGCTTGATTCTCGTTTTTATTGTTGGATGCAGACTACTGTCCTCTCGCTAGCGTGCGAACGGCCACAGGGGGACCCTTGGACGGTCGTGATGATAAAGGACCGACCAAAGCAATATAACGGTCACGATTGCGGGATTTACGTCCTCAAGTACATGGACTACATTGCTCGCTCGGAAGTGCTCAAACACTCCTCGTGGACTAGGAAGGATGCCTTGACGTTTAGGTATAGGATAGCCTGGGAGCTGAAAAAGAATGAAGCTAGACGCCTTCATTACCATTATCCTGACGTGCGTGGCTAGCTGCTGTGATGTTACAAAAAACTGTACCAAAAAGAAATGTACATAATTTTTCGCATGCTATGAATTTGGCGCTAAAATGTGCACGAATATACTTGTCATATGACGTATTCGAAAACCCAAAAAATACCTGTCCTAGGCCCTTCCTAGGAAAACCCAAAAAATAATGTGACTCGTTTTTCGCCGAAATTCTTACAAATGGGCTAACTAGCGTGCCTGAGGTGCAATGAGCGAAAAAAAAGTGACAAAAAAAATTACAACTTTTTTCGGAAGCTATCAATTGGGCCCTAAAGTGCCCGAATAGGCCCTTCCTAGGAAAACCCAAAAAATAATGTGTCTCGTTTTTCGCCGAAATTCTTACAAATCGGCTAACTAGCGTGCCTGAGGTGCAATGAGCGAAAAAAATGTGATAAAAAAAATTACAACTTTTTTCGGAAGCTATCAATTGGGCCCTAAAGTGTGCCCGAATAGGCCCTTCCTAGGAAAACCCAAAAAATAAAGTGTCTCATTTTTCGCCGAAATTCTTACAAATCGGCTAACTAGCGTGCCTGAGGTGCAATGAGCGAAAAAAAGTGACAAAAAAAATTACAACTTTTTTCGGAAGCTATCAATTGGGCCCTAAAGTGTGCCCGAATAGGCCCTTCCTAGGAAAACCCAAAAAATAATGTGTCTCGTTTTTCGCCGAAATTCTTACAAATCGGCTAACTAGCGTGCCTGAAGTGCAATGAGCGAAAAAAATATGATAAAAAAAATTACAACTTTTTTCGGAAGCTATCAATTGGGCCCTAAAGTATGCCCGAATAGGCCCTTCCTAGGAAAACTCAAAAAATAATGTGCTCGTTTTTCGCCGAAATTCTTACAAATCGGCTAACTAGCGTGCCTGAGGTTAGAGTTGTCAAACGGGCCAGGAGGCCCGCGGGCTGGCCCGACCCGGCCCGGTTATGGCCTGGGCTGGCCCGGCCCCGTCCATGAACAGTAGCGGCCCAGCACAAGCGGGCTTGGGGCCTGGGCCTGGACCAGGCCTTCAGATTCTGCGAAAAAGCCCGGCCCGGCCCGGGTTTGGCCCGGCCCGAAGTCGGCCCGGTCTGCGGCCCGGATCTGGCCCGGTTTTGGCCCCACCACTTGTTTGAATTTTTTGCTTTTCCCCCCTTTCTTCCACCCCTTTTCCAAAATTCCACTTTTACCCCCCCAACAGCAATATAACGGCTAGTTTGGGGGGTATTTTAGTCTAACCTATATTTTTCAACTCCTTTACACTCTTACCCTCCCCAACAACTATAAACGGATAGTTTGTAGGGGTATTTTGGTCTTTTGTGAAGTTTCTAAAATCTATAAATTCACACCATTTCTCTCTAATTTTTCACACCAATCTTCTTACTCTCTCTTACCTAAACATTCTATATTTCTACAAGCTTTGCTACTATTTTCCTCTCCAATTACTACTCTTGCTAATTACTACTAGTATTTACTAATTAGTACTCTTGTTTATTAATTACTAGTCTTGCTAAATTCTTTTTAATTACTAACTCTCTAATATTTGTTACTCGTTCATTCTTTTAATTGTTATTTCTTATTACTACTCTTATACTTGTGTATTTAGTTACTCTTACAAAGTTTAGCGTGAAATATGGCTGGATTATTGAAGAAAATGAGGCGTGCATCGTCATCACGAAAAACATCATCATCATCGCAAGCACCACCACCAGCACAAGCGCCAGCGCCACGGCCATCACAAACACCAATCCAAGCACCAACACAACCATTCGTTCCTGGACGAATGAGTACAGGCTGTATGATAGATACCCAAGCCAATTGGGAGTTCAATCAAAACATTCCAGATTTTGAATACACGCCTGATGAAGACCCCCCGCATTATAGTCAAGGACGCAGCTCGGTTGGCGAAGCTACTACTCCGTGGCATAATCTCAACCCTATGCCTGGTCATGATGAAGAAGGGCCGAGCAATGCCTCCGGTAATGAGCCAGAAGTCCAAAAGGGGAAAAAAAGAAAGCCGAGTGTTGGAATCATTTCGATGTAGTTATGGTGGACGGCATCCGAAAAGCTCGATGTAAGTACTGCGCTAAATTATTTTCGTCTGGTAGTGGTAATGGACATCTTAACAGGCATTACCCTCTGTGTGCACCTCGACAAGGCCACGTCGAACCTACCCAAACGCAGTTATCTTTTGACGGTAAGTTATTTGTTTATAATCAGCGAGAGCAAAGAGACGGTCTCGCTGAATTTGTTATTCATGATGAACAAGCCTTTTCTTTTGCCGATAATCCTAAGCACTCTAGATATATGAACACATACGTTCAACCTTTGTACAAAAAGGTTCATAGAAACACAACTAGATCCGATGCACTCCGACAGTACAATGCTGCTAAAGCACGCCTTATCGATTATTTCGATAAATTTGACGGTAAAGTTAGTCTTACTTCTGATATTTGGCAATCTCCTTTACTTTTGTTAGTTATTCTTGTGTGACCGCTCATTGGATTGATGCAGATTGGGTTATGCACAAGAGAATCATCGCTTTCGAGCACTTCCCTTATCCGCATGATGGAATGAACATTGCTATTCTTATATTAAAAGCATGTACCACATTTAAAATTAAGGATAAGATTATGAGTGTTAGTTTTGATAATGCTTCTAATAATAAAGTTGCTGTTGCAGCTTTAAAGGAGACGCTTCAACCTGTACTTAATGGTGAATTATTTCATGTTCGCTGTGTTTGTCACATTATTAATTTAATTGTTCAAGATGGTTTAGCTGCTGCAGGAGATATTCTTCTCAAAATGAGGGGTATGACAGCGTATGTTAATAGCTCGAGTCCGAGAACACAACAATTTAAAACGTTGTGTGTTCAATATAATATGCCTCGCAGGAGAGCAGTTACAGATGTGGTCCACAGGTGGAACTCTACATACCATATGCTTTTACACATTCTGGCATACCGAGAAGTCTATACGCATTTTCTACTAACCCAGTTCCCAGCCGGCTTGCCAACTCAAGAGGAATGGCAGATGGCCACATACCTAGCTGAATTTTTGGAGGTATTCTACACGTCTACCAATTTATTGTCTGGTACGTACTATCCCACCTCTCCTCTCGCTGTAATAGAAATTCTCAAGATGGCTACAATGTTAACAAAATGGAGATATATAGGACCCTTTAAGGAAATAGTAAAAGTGATGGATAAAAATTTAATAAATATTGGAGTAAACTGCCTGTTATTTTTACTGTGGCTACTTGTTTAGATCCTAGGTTAAAGTTGCATGGCGTGAACGCCTCGATACAAGAGATATCGAAATTAATGTGCTACACAGCAGAGGAGACAACCGCATTCACAGCAAAAGTGAGCAAGAGGTTTGAGGACTTGTTCAACCTCTATCGTAATTCTGCTGACGTGCGCGGGCGAGCTACATCATCATCCACTGTTGAGAGGTATTATGCGCCATACCTTAAGGGCTTTGAACATCTAGTAGCAAGACAACTACCAGGTGAAGGTACTTCTAATTCGGCAGGTTCGTATACTTTTTCCTCTTTTAATGAGATTGGTGTATATGCAAATACTGATCATTATTCTGATTTATCAATGCAAGAACAGGTTAATTTTAATTTGTTAAATTTTTGGAAACAAAATCAAAACATGTATAAAACTTTATCCCAAATTGCACGGGATGTACTGCCAGTGCAAGCCTCCACGGTTGCTTCAGAGTCGGCATTTTCAGCCAGCGGGAGGGTTTTGGATGACAGGAGGAGTCGTCTTAACCCCGAGTCGCTCGAGCTATGTGTATGTTGGAAGGATTATCTTGATGCGAAATACCGCGAGCAAGATAAACCGATTGATGATAGGAAGAGCAGTGACTCGGATATTGAAGTACTTCTGGATGATTAGGTAATTTGTTTTTATTTTCCTCTTTTGATCCTTTTGGTTGACGTTGCAGATTTCTTGATCTTTGATTGCTGATATTTTGGATAGACATGCATTATTATTTTGATTGTTAGAATTTTAAAAATAAATTTTTTCACAAAATATACTTTTTTTCCATATATATAAAATAAATTTTTACAAGCAAGATATATATTTTTTCGTATATATAAAAAAATAGGTAACTTCGCCTGTTTGTTTACAAGCAGCCGGTCCCAAGCCCGGATAAAAGGAGGAGGGCCTATGAATACATTTATTATTTTTCTATATAAATTGTTATGTGTTAAGATTTTATTAATAAAGCTCACCAAGAAGAGTATGAAAATGTTTAACATATAATAAAAAATATAATGGCTAACAAATAAATATGTATATACATACATACATATATATGTATATTACTTATAATGAAATAAAAGGATAAAGATTAGGTTCGTTAAATTGTGAATATTGCCTAGAGATGAAATTTAAAATTGAATAACAAGAAGAAAAAAAAAAAAAGGGCCCGGGCCCGGCCCTAGATATTGGGCCTAGGGCCAGGGCCTGGACTGGGCCTAGGTTTGCCTTCGGCAGGCCCGGCCCGGCCCGGTTGGCAGCCCCACTGGCCCGGCCCTGGCCCGGCCCCACAGCAGGCCCGATGGGCTTGGGCTGGGCCGGCCCAAGCCCGGCCCTTTGACAACTCTACCTGAGGTGCAATGAGCGAAAAAAGTGACAAAAAAATTACAACTTTTTTCGGAAGCTATCAATTGGGCCCTAAAGTGTGCCCGAAAATGGAGTTACCAAAAATATCAATAATCCACAAACCAAATCACAAATTAAAGATTCCACAAACCAAATCACAAATTTAAACATTATAAAAGTTTAATTTATACAACTGAAACATTAACCCTAACACTCTTCCTCATCATCGTCCTCCTCGACCATACTGCCAGGTTCGATACCTAACACTTTATAATGGTTTCTCTTGTCATGATCAGTCATCTTATTACACAACGCACACTTTCGTAATTTTTTTTGACCCGTTGCTTCTTCAATCGGATTCTTCATGCGTATTGCTCGTTTTCGCCCTTTTGTTTGAGAAATAATTGGATCAAAAATGTCGTCCTCCTCACCTTGTAGGTCAGTGCCGTCAATGACTGGCTGTTTGGCTCGATTGAATCTACCGGCTGGAGTCGTCCGAGTAGTCGGAGTGTCCACAGTTTCTGGTAATGCCATCCTAAACTGTGCATGCTTAGCCTTATCCCGTGCGGCTGCTTCAACTTGATACCTGTACCCATCAAATGTTGACGCTGCATCCATTGATAAACCGTGCATGATGTTACAAAGGTGATTATATCGCAGCGACTCAGATTGCTCGAAATCAACTGAAACATTGGGCACGTAAGGAATGTGACCGTGGACTCTATTGGCTTCCTTCGTCCACCGTTCCAAGATATACTGTGGAGGGATTTCACTAGCATTCTTGGCGCTCAAAACCCTCAACGCGTGTCGACAAAGTATACCTTTATGCTCAAACAGTTGACAGTTGCAATTAACCAACCCGGTGTCCTTACAAACTGCTACGGTAAAATGTCGTCTGTTCCTCGGAGCCGACGAAGAGCACGGATTGGCGAAATTCGTCACATTTGTCAAAGCATAAACCTTGATATCTCTGGTGGAATACTCGTGCAACTTTGTCATGCCATATTGATTCGACTTTAGTAGTTCCTCTTGAAACTGTCGAAACATTTCCTTGGTATAGACTTGAGCCGCATGAGCCTCTAAAGGTGAATAAAGTAGTATAGCTCTTTCTTTGTAAACTGTAGCCGCGTCGGCTTCTCTCTCACGGTACAATTGCCTGTCAACGGCTTTCTGCATCTCTAGTACGAACTCCGCTATACTTGAAGACTGGCCTACGTACCCATCAAAGAATGAATTCATAGCTTCGCTTCTCGAGGTCGTAGTCATTCCGGCTGCAAAAAACTTCTTGGTGTAGGCACCGACCCACTGTGTCTTGATCTCATACAACGATTGTAACCATTCATGATTGTGCAAATAGTAGTATCCATTAACGTGGCCCACCTCTCCTCGAACACGTCTACCGTCAACGATTTCTTCACACATGTATTAAAGTCAGTCTTGAATGACGGATGGTTTGCATATACATTGTGAAGCCGTTCGGGATATTTGTTGCTTATGTGCCATGTGCACAGGCCATGGTGAGTATCTGGAAGGACCTTAGCGATTGCATTTTTCATTGCCAGATCTTGGTCGGTGATGATGGTCTTTGGAGGAATATGATACATTGCTTGAAGCCACGTTTCAAATAACCACGTAAATGACTCCTCCGTCTCATCCCTAAGCAGGGCAAAGCCAAACGAGATTGACTGATAGTGGTGGTTCACCCCGGTGAACGGAGCAAAAGGCATAGAGTACTTATTGGTGCGGTATGTGGTGTCAAACGTCACAACATCCCCAAAATTTTGGTAAGCAGCTCTAGAACGGGGGTCCGCCCAAAATATAGTACTAATGCGGTTCTCATCATCCAGTTGGAGACTGTAGAAAAATCCAGAATTCTCACTCTGAAGGCACCTGAAGAGATCAAGTGTAGTTTGAGAATCACTCTTACCGAAAGACTCTCTCCTCTGAGCACGAAGTTCATTTCGAAGGTCTACTTCGTTGAAACTCAACTTGTCAATCCCCCCAGCCTGGCTTGAGAAAACCCCCATCATCTTAGAAGGTGGAATTTTAGCCTCGGCCATTGTAAAAATCAGTTGTCTGTGTGCCGCGCTTATTTCTCGGTGTTGATGAATTTGACCAATCTTACTAGGGGTCATCAACTGATGATTATGGCTCAACTCCACTCCTGTCACAACCCAATGGTTTTCATTTTTTCGGTGTACTGCATACACATGGGCCTTGCAGCCGGTACCCGAAAATGTGTCCCGTTTTCTTTGTCTTGTTGTCCCTTCGTCACTGATCCGAACGACCGGGGGTACATGCGGTGCTCCTCTATGACACTCAAATAGTCTTGCACAAATTTGATCTGTATTCGCCCGTTTTCTAGTCGTCTTAGTTCTAATACCGAAACCTATCGTTTTCGAATATGCTCTATAGTATGCTTCAACTTCGTCCAGTGTTTGAAAAACTTGACCAACGTAAGGTGGATCAGAACCTTCACAAAAATTATTTCCTCCAGTTGCATCCATATTTATACTGAAATCTAAAAAATAAAAATTATATCATTCTCAACAAGTCATAGAATTAAATAAAAGAAGAATAAAATTTATTTAAACGTAATTGTTGGAAATTTTGTATAATGTAAAATTAGCAAAATAGCCCCGATGAGCGGCAAATTACCGAAATGCCCCTGGGGGTTCATTATCACCCTAACGCCCCAAATCAGCTTCAAAACAACCTTTCAGGTGCTTTGCTTACATTTCTGGACTAAGAAGTCCTTTGAAAAACTTAACGCTGCAAAATTACGAAAATACCCCTATCGGGGATGCGAATTACCAAAATGCCCCCTGGCATCATAAAATCTGAAAAGTGCTTTGAAACGGGATTTTAAGCTTCCTGAATTCACTCTTTAAAATAACTTTTCAGGTGTCTCACACCCTTTCATGAACTAAAAGTTATTTTAAGCACAAATTTGTGTAATGTAAAATTAGCAAAATAGCCCCCGATGAGCGGCAAATTACCGAAATTCCCTCGAGGGTTCATTATCACCCCAACGCCCCATAGGGCGGCTACACCACCGGCAGTCTCAAAACCGCTTTACTTACTACTTTTTAAATGTATCACATCAATTATATACCAAATATCCCTCTGAAGATTTTAAAGGGGATGCGTTAACAAAAATTAGCCCCGCTACGTATGCAAAACACCCCCTGGCAGCCATCGCCCCAACAAACATCTCAGAACAACTGGAACAAAATAAATTTCCGGGTGTCTTACACCCTTATCCTATAACTAAAAATCATTTGGGAAATTTTTCAAGCTGGTTCAGTTAGCAAAATAGCCCCCGATGAGCGGTAAATTACCGAAATGTCCCCGGGGGTTCATTGTCACCCTAACGCCCATCAAACCAGCTTCAAAACAACCTTTCAGGTGTTTTACTTACATTTCTGGACTGAAAAACTTGAAACCGTAAAATTACCAAAATACCCCTCTCGGGGTGGCAAATTACCAAAATGCCCCTGGCATCAGAAAATCTCAAAAGTGCTTTGAAATGCTATTTTAAGCTTCCTGAATTCATTCTTGATCTAAAAAGTATTCTACGGACTTTTCGCCCAAAAATCCCGAACCGGTGTCCGGATCGAGCGCTTAAAAGCCCGTTCGGCCAAAAAATTAGCTAACGGCTTCGGAATGGCCCGAATTCCTGGGGAATGGAACTTCCCAACACCCTAGGGTTCTCATAAAAGTTTCGCGCGAAATCGCGCTGGCTTGATATTTTAAATTACACTGCAAAGTTACAAGGTTGCGCGTATCAGTTAACCCCTTTCCAGTCTTTGGAAAAATCTGAAATTTTTACCTGATACAGATCTTTTGAAAATAACTAGGGTCTTTGTTTCGTACTTTGGCAAAATCTAGCTCTAGCTATTTTTTATAAATTCGTGAAAAATTCTATTTTTGACGCCCTAAAAAATCGCTATTTTGGAATCTTTCGAATGTAATACCCCGATTTGTCAAAACGTAATTTTGACGCCCTAAACACGAATTTTAGACTATTGTAAGAACAATTTAAGCGTAACACAATTTAAACAATCAATTGGTAAGAACAAATTGAAAAATACTTACTTGTTTTAACTTGATATATTTAAAGAAAAATCCACCGATCTTCTAGCGGTTATCCACCGATCTTCTAGCGTAAATTTTTTTTGTTTGTATGTAGGTGAGATAGGGAGAATGAGGAGAGTGGAAGAAATGATTCGGGGAGGAGGGATTTTATAGAGAGAAAAGTGAGAGAGGAAGAGAAGAAAGAAGACGGTCCGTGAGTGAACAGCAGGGAGGGGGAGGGGGGAATGACACGTGGGGGTGGGGGGTAGGGTGGTAATGACACGTGGGGGAAGGGGGGTTCACGGGTGGGGGAAGGGGGGTTCACGGTTGGGGAAAGGACATAGGGTGGGGGCCACGGGGTGGGGGGCAAGGGGGTGGGGGTCACGGAAGGCATAATGCCAACCGCATGTAAGAGACGCGGTTGGGCATTAATGCCCATTATCTCGCGATATTTTCATTTTCTCGTGATATTTTGGTGAATTTCTCGTGCCATTTTGTTCTTTTTTCTTCTTTTTCGTCCTTTTTTCCTCCACTTTTCGTCCACGTGGTAGCTGGTTCCCAACCGCTGCTCTTACCTGCGGTTCGGTGGAAAAATTGTTATTTTCCCATCGGTGGGTGTTGATCGGCCCCCATATATATATATATATATATATATATATATATATATATATATATATATATATATATATAACCAAGCCCAGTTAATAACATACCCATACTATTCCTAAATGCAGGCCAAACCATTACAACTAGAAAGCCCAAAATCTTAGCCCAACTTGTCTACCTACCCATCTTGAAAACCCTAACATAAATTTTAATTTCTTTCAAGTCAGCCGCATCTTCTGTTTCAGGCCCATCTTTCTCTTCTTCTTCTTCTTCTTCAGTCTTCACACGGTTCTTCTCCTTCTCTCCTAATCTCTTTCTCTCCTACACAGATGCAGGGTCTTCGGCATATGAATGGAAGATCGAAAACACACTGGCACCCGCCCTCTTTTTCTTACTCTCATGGCCGCACATCTCTTTCTCACTCTCAGGCACGCTCATCTCTCCCGATCAGATCTGTAAATCTCAGATCTTCTACGGCTCCGAAATCTCCAATCTTGTGAAGCTCCAGAAATCAGTCGACTTCTTCTCCTTCTCTGGTCGGTGATTCAATTTGCTTCTTTTTTTTTTTTAGACAAATTAGCCGAGCCGAGCCCAAGTTTTGCGTTGACGAACTCGAGCGGAGTTTGAACATCCATGTCAGCCTCATAAACGAACACAAGCCGAGCTTAAACATCTCAAAAAATATGCGAACCGAGCTCGAACACACCCTCGTTCGGCTCGAACTCGGTTCGTACAGCCCTAAGCATAGGAAGCTCGTTTTTAATTCAATATTAAATATTTGCTGAAAGTCGTAACAAATGTTTATAAAAAGTGTAAAAAAACAGTTGTAGCATGGGAGAATGAGGGTATCTAAATACATGCAAGATTCCCAATTTTTTTTTTTAATCAAAATTTTTCATAATGAGCAAACCCCATATTATGGCTATTTCTTCACCATTTGTATTAACCAACAAAACTTTAAGTAAACAACTATTAACTTTGGCAGGAGGTAAGAGAAAATTTTTAACTAGGCAATAATTAAGCTTTTAAAGGGACAAAAGTGTACTTAATAACTGTCGAGGATTAACCTATGTTGCGGCTCCATAAACTTTGGCTGAGAAGGAATAGGAAGATTTTCCGAAGCAAGCCTCCATCACATGAAGAACTACTAAGAACTATTATGATTACAATACAATTCTCTGTTAAGGCGCTTAGTTACTGCCAAGGCGCTTCATTGGAGAGCCGTTCCAAGAAGCTATTTATGAGCATTGAAGTGGTCGTTCATCAGTATAATTCTCTGTGAAAAGTAAGCTTTTAATTTGTGAATTAATGGGTTAGCCATGAGTTCCATCGCTTGTACCCAATATGTGTCTTAGCAGTTCATTAAGGGTTTCTTAGCCATGGGTTCGATGCAGAGTACATATTCAATACAACATCTAATTATATAAAAAGTTATTTAGGATTTTTAATGACTTTTAACACTTTTACTGACGATTCTTAACAGCACTTTTTATCGTCACTAAATAAAAAATTACTAAAAGTATTTGACGACAATTGATTATGTATATATGAGAAATTATATCTATCTTTCTTCAACTTAAATACTAGTCAAGAATTTTCCTTGATAAAACCTTATTAATATTGAAGTAAAATTTGTAGTGCCAATTTTCAGGATAAAAGCCAAGAAGGAGAAATGCATTTATATGTCCAAAAAATACCAAGATGGGGATAGCTGGGAAGTCAAAGATGTAACCAGCTGTTGGTATTCCGAGTGGTTTTGCTTAAATAAAGAAAATGGGCAAGGAAGCTCGTAGGAAAGTACTTAGGCCAAGCTTCCCTCCAAACGCAACCTTGATTAAGACATGCATCCACGGGCCTAACTCTCGTCGATGTGAAAACCACATGATATGAGAGGAGAAAGATAATTAACAACTTCTACCCCCACGGCCCTACTCCAACCACCACATTCCCCAGTTATATACATATATATAGAGGCAAGGGATTTGCTTTTGAAGCCATTCACAGCAAGTGCAATTTCAATTCCTTCAACCCTAAAACTCAACATCCCGGTTTCATACTCCGTATATGAAAAGCTACCATGTTTCACATATGAAAAATTCTCCTGTTTAAATCAAAAAGATATATGGCCGGAATACTCGCTACAATTCAGGTGTGGTAAAATGAATGGGGGGGTCGGTTTTAGAACAGGTTGGGCAAGTGAGATGGGTTTGAGCGTCGGAAAGTAGTTTATATCGTAACATGACCTAGCTATAGAATTATTCGCGTGCTGATATTCTTGCATATTCTTCAATTTTTGCAGGGGTCTATTCAGCAAAGCTGAAACTAGCCAACGACTGTAGCTACAAAATCTGGCCGGTGTTAGCTTCATGCGGCGGGAAGACGACGCTTTCAGCCCCCGCTCTAGTCCTTCAACCAGGCAAGTCCACCACCGTTTCTCTCCCGACCTCCTCGTCCGGCAGGCTCTGGGGTCGCACCTTCGGTACCTACAACAGCTCCATTGGTAGGCTCTCTTGCTTAACTGAGGATTGCGGCTCGGGCCTGCCGGAATGCGCGTGGGCAGGCGCCCTGCCTCCGGTGACCATAGTTCAGTTCGAACTCAACGGCGATGACGGGTTGGACTGGTACGTCGTGAGGGCCTCCCGTGGGAACAATCTGGGGATCTTGGTGGTGCCTCAGGGTGGCAGCGGAGGCGCTTGTAAGGCCGCCGGCTACGTCAGCGATGTCAATGGCGGCTGCGAGTCTGAAACGGGTGGCGCGTGCAATTGCACGTGCTTCGCGTTTAGTGACTCCAGGCGTTGCTGTACCGTATCGTACGGACGGCTGATACCTGCAAGCCGAGTCCTTAGTCGCTGTATTCCAAGAGTAGGTGCCCCTGGGCATACGGTTACGTATACGGAGACGGAAAGAATGGTACTCGGGGCTTTCCTTGTGCCTCCGTTGACTACGCAGTAACATTTTGTCCACATCCTGTAAGGTAATTTTCTTTCTTTTTTCTCGGTAAATTATAAAGGAATACTGGGTAAATAAATTATAAGCTAAAATAATTATCTCTTTAATTTTTTTTTGTAAACAGCATATTGTAGAATGATTAGCTTAATGGTGTTAAACGACGTCTTATGACCTCTCATTGAAACTTTAGTAATCACTCCTGAAAAATTATCTATTTTCAACCAACAAGTCTCCATCATGGTCCAAAGTCTTTATTAGAGGAATTATAATTTACATTTTCCCTTTTAGTACAAGGGATGATTTTATATTCTTAATCATTATGCTTTATCTGATGTAATAAACCATTTATGGTGCATGCCAAGTAGTCAAAATTAAACAATGACAAGGCAAATTAAACCTGATCAAGACAAATTAAGAGTTATTAATAAGAGGTCCACATTCTTTTGTGGTACAATCGCAGTGACTCAATGACGAGTGAAAAGTCACTTTGTTTGCTACTATTTTCGTTGTTTAATTTCTGCTTTGGTACTTCTATGTTTGCTGAGTGCCAACTTTATACTTTTATATGTCAAAAAGAGTAGGATAAGATGCATCGAGTTGGTGAATAGTTATTGAATTTAGTGTTTTGAAAACTTAACCTGAAAAAAGTAACCAGATAAGAAAAACTTATAATCACAAACTTGAAAATAGAGAAATAGTAACCGAACTTAGTGCAGATATATGCCAAGAGAGGGAATAGTCATTGTCATTGGTATTGCATGTTTTTATTTTTCGGTCATTGTCACTACATGTTTTAATAAATCTCAATTGCTAATAATGCAGCCTGAAAGTTTCTGGAGGAGCCGCATCAAAGTCAGGGGAGGGGGGGGGGGCGTCCTTATTGTACTCGTGGTTGTTACACTGGTTGTAGTAATTGTACTAACTCTCTCGAAGATTTTAGGCCCCGGTTTGGCGGTTGCTATTGCTTCAGCTGGTATATACCGCTCTTGCCCTATTATTCGCATTCATATAAGGATTCTTGAGCAAACTCATTCAATTGTGTTTGCGGGTCGATATGCACTATTGTTACAAAAGACTACTCTTTTGATGAAGTCTTCTTTGAATTTTCAATATTGCCAATGTATTACATCTCAGATTTCTTCAATTATTTCTTCTCATAGCCAATAAAATGGTAAATTTATATGTTGAGTCATTTTCCATCATTTCACTAAAGTGGGGCTCGGAGAAATACCTCAACTCTCGCTGCTCTTCCTAGAACAATGAGAGCTGCTAACTTAGGGTCTGTTTGGTATGGCTTTCAGTTTTTAGTTTTTTTTCTAAAAAAAAAGAAAGAAGAGCTTTGGTTTTTTTTTTTCACAAGTTTAAAAAACTGGTGGCTGTTTGACAGAGTTTATTTTTTCAAAAAACAGAAAAGAGCAAGCGTTTGACTGTGTCCAATTTTTTATCCCTGCCCTGTCTCTCTGTGTCCAATTTCCATCTCCTCTCTCTCACACTACGCTACTCTCTCACTCTCACCCAAACGGCCTGACACCACTCATCGACGACGATGGGGACAGGCAACAACGGACGGCGACCCAAAAGCAGAGCTCTCTCTCTGGCCTCATCTCAATCTCTCTCTCATTTACTTCAATACAGCCAAGAGATTGAAGAGAAGACCGACGACCGACCTTCTTGTTCTAGATCTAACAAAAGACCGGCGATGGCAAGCCGGGCGAGTGACCGGCGACAACGACTCCACTGGCCAACATCCTCTGCTGGCGACGACGATGAGGACACTGGACTTCACCGGTGACCCATGACCGGTCAACAGTCAACTCCTTTCAGAATCCGATCTCGAGGGTCTCATATATTTTCAGTTCCCACTCCTGAGCAAGTCTGCGTGAATGCTATGTGTATTATCGGAAAGAATCCGCCATCGACGAGCTCGAGAAGCTCCGTCAGCCCCTCTCCGCTGCCGTCGCCGACGAAACCCAGCTCGCCCTCGAACGCCACACCCTCACCCAAAACCCACCAACACCAGAAACCTTAGAGAAATAAGTCGATGATGACGTGATTGGGGATCTGTTGAACCCAGCTCACCCTTGATCGCCGACCATGTTTGATGTCAAGCTGGTGGTAGGGCTTTCGGACGGAGGGGGAGATAGAGAGAAGAAAGAGAGATGAAAGAAGTCCATAAAAGTGGCCAGCTCTGCGTGAAAAGAGAAGAAGAAAAGAGCTTTGAGCTCTTTTTAAAAATGGCCAGCTCTTTTTAATCTCTTGGGCTTTTTTAAAAAGAGAAGTCAACCAAACATCCCACTTTTATGGGCTTTTGCAAAAAAAAGAGAAGAGGGTCAAAAAAGAGCAAAAAAAAGGCCTGTCAAACGGCCCCTTAAGCCCTGCATCATCATCTTTGTTCTTTTTACGATTTTCAACATTCATTTGTAATTCGGACGGTGACTATAGAAGCTGGGAAATTAAAGAAGATTTGTGGGATTCGAGAGTTTTCCATGCTATCTTTTTCCTTTTCTGGTTGAGAACAAAAACGTATGTAGGCGCCATGTTTGATGAATAAAAGTTCTGAAGTATGTTTAGGACCCAAAAGAGTTCAATGTAAAGAAAGTACATATCTTCCCCTTTCTGTTGAATACTGTTGTGGCTGAAAACTGGATTCGGAACCACACCAGAGATAAGCCTGCAAAAGAGAACACGGAGTGACCGCCGGTGGGGTTCTGGCGGGAGAACGCTCCGATGCTTAAGTCAGAGATGGCTAATGATCTAGAACACTGAAGAAGTAGTAAGATACAATGTGCAATTGTGTGTGTAATTATCCATACCTGAGGAGTTAGACCCCTTTATATAGTAGTAGGAAGAAGAGCCCTAGTAGAATTAGGTCTTCCTCAACTCTAATTAGAATCGAATCGAGATCCTAGAGGATCACATGTCAATCATTACTGATTGAGTTAAGGCCTATTTAGGATTCTGCTTAGTGACTGATATGGTAGCTGCTTTAATCAGCAATAAGCCAGCAACGGCCTAATCAGCAATAAGCCGGCCTGGACCACGTGTCATAACTGCCACGTGTCGTCCGTAGATAGAAGACGTATTTTTTGCTATATCATATGCCCCTGCTTTCACCAGCGTTTAATGAAGCGGGTGGAAGCACACTTTTTTCCATTGGTGATAGCGAAATATGCCAAAACAGAATCGAATCTATTTTTATGACATTTCCACTATCCAAAGACAGTTCTGCTTGGGCCCCATTTTGCTCGGGCAAAATTGTACTTGGAAATGATTCTGCTCGGACATCATTCTGCTCGGGCAGAATTCTACTTGGAAACGATTCTGCTCGGACACCATTCTGCTCGGGCAGAGTTGTGTTCGGGCGGCCCAGGTCACTTTGCTGGGCAAAGTGTTCATCCATGCTTCTGCTCGAACAGAATTGTGTTCGGCCAGGAGGCACTCTGCTGGGGCAAAGTGTTCGGGCACGATTCTGTTCGGACAGAATCATGTTCTGCCTCTTGGTACTATACTCGGGCAGAGTGTTCGGGCACCATTCTGGTCGGGCAGAATCGGGTTTAGCCGGTTGCCACTCTACTCAGGCAGAGTGTTCAGGCAGGATTCTGCTCGGGCAGAATCGCGTTTGGCCTGTTGGCCTCTGCTCGGGCATAGTGTTCGGGAAGGATTCTGCTCTGGCAGAATCGTGTTCGCCCGGTTGGCACTCTACTCGGGCAGAGTGTTCGGGCACGACTCTGCTCGGGCAGAATCGCGTTCATCCGTAAGTCACTCTGCTCGAGCTGAGTGTTCGGGCATGACTCTGCTCGGGTAGAATCGTGTTCGTCCACAAGTCACTCTGTTCGGGCAGAATCTCGTTCGGCCGTCTGGCACTCTACTCGGGCAGAGTGTTCAGCACGACTCTACTCGGGCAAAGTGTTTGGGCAAGACTCTGCTCGGGTAAAGTGCTCGGTTCATGTCTACGTGTCCCTCTTGCCATTAATGCCTTTGAGCGGGAAATTTTTAAGTTTCAAACTTCCATTCTCTTAGCTCGTGACACGTAAGGGGTAGAGAACTGTTGGGTATCCCAAGAAACGGTTATTTAGAGTTTTCTCTATAAAATGAGATCTCCACTTCATTTTCCACCCTACTCAAATCATTCAGAAGCATCATTCTCTTCAAGTAAGTCCTTCTTCCTCTCCTCTTTCTGTTTAGCACTTCAAGTTTTCGTAGTTTCCTTGGTTTAGAAAACATGTCCGAGTCTTCTGTGTCTGTTTCTTCTTCTAAAGAGAATATAGCTATTAGTAGTAGTTCATCCTCGAGACCAGATCGTGTTTCAACTTCAAGAAGTGTAGTTGGAACTTCAAATCCACAACTTCCGCAACCTTCATCCTCAGAACCATTACCTCTTTCATCCTCTCAATCTCCTCAGCCTTTAACTTCTCAACCTTCTCCATCTTTGCCCGCCAAGAATGCCTTAGGAGACGTAAGGATCAAGCCGAAGATGAGGCTAATCCTAAGCCTTGGTATACGACGAATGAGAAGTTGAGTAAAATGTCCACTGAAGATTTGGTGGAGTTGCTTTGGGAATATCCTCTTCCCAAAGGTTGGTATGCTCGTCTTCCTGATTTGTAAGAACCAGTCAATTATGGAACGAAGTATGAAACTGGGATCTATGAAGAGCAGGTGAGATCTGGATACAGGCTTCCTCTTCACCCTTTTGCTCTTCATTTCTTTGAGCATTACCACATGGCTCCAGGGCAGCTTGTTCCCAATGGTTGGAGGAAGTTTTTCGGGCTTATATATCTGGTTCAGACTTCAGGCTACAAACCAGATACAACAGATTTTTTGAAAGTATTCTTTGAAATCTGTTTCGTCAAGGGAGTTGCCAATTGCCCAGGATGGTACTACATTCACAGTAGGCAACGACTTCTGAAAGGGGGGCCGAAGTCGAATAAAGGTTGGCACTCCAGATACTTCTTTGTTGGCCGTTATGATAAAGGGAAGCTTCGTTTCACAGAGAATGGAATCCTTACTGTAAGGATTTTGAGAACCCTGGCAAGCCTGCTCCCAATAACCTCACCAAGCACATTCTTAGCCACATCAAACTTCGGGGTGGGCTTTCCATTGATGAACCTTTATCAGAGCAGTAGCTAGAATGGGCAAGGATCATTCCCTGCCAGCCTGTTCCAGCTGGAGCTGTAACTCCTCCTCCTGCGCCGACTATCTCTAGCACGTTTCCTGCTGAGAGCACACCTCTAGGTGTGCTTTAAATAGGCTTTTTGTTTCAGTCTTTGTTTCAATGTATACTCTTGTATTGATTCCTTACTCCTTTGCAGAAATGGCTAGCGGAAGTGGAAAAGCAGCGCAAGGAGGCTTTCTTGGTGTTTTGCAGAAAGCCAAGGGAAAGAGGAAAGAAAAGCAACCAAGTGCAGAGTTTCCCCCTGCTCCGAAGAAGACAAGGGTTATTCCTCCTGACCACTCTCTGCAGATTGTTGAGAAGGTGTCCGTCAAAAAGGATCCCATCTCTCGTCCCAGATGGACTCTTCGCTGTGATGATGTTGGGATGCCAGATAGTTAGATCTCTGAGCAGCACCTTGTTCACGGAGTTCTTCCATGAGATAAGGAGGTTTTCTAGAACCAAACTCACGAGACCTTTGCCTATTCCTTTGCTCAGGCTGTGTACACAGTAAATTTCTTTCTTCTAGTCTTCCCATTGTATTTACTTTCGAACTTCGTTTAGCTGATCGTTCCAATCTTCATTCCAGATGTATGCGAGCGAGTCTGAAATGCTGTCTCGTTTTGAGATGGCGAGGCAAATGGCAGCTTATGAGGCTCAGCAAAAAAGGGAGGCCATCAAGGAGGCAGAGGAAGCCACTCGTCATGCTGAAGATCTGAGTAAGCAAGAGACTGACTACCTTGCACAAATTGAGACTCTGGAGAGGAGGTTGGAACGGGCCAAGAGGAGAGTGGCAGAAGAGGTGAAGAAGGCTCGTGATCAAGGCATCCACGACTTCCTTGACGGGAATGCTGGAGATGAATGGCTTAAGAAGCGTGCGGATGACGGCCTTGAGATTTACGAGCTTGGCTTCGCGAAGGCCAAGGAGATGTTCGCCGAGCGCTTTCCTAATATCCCCTTGGATGACTTCATTCTGCCTGTTGTGATATCTTCGTCTGGAGAGACTGTTCAGCCATCAGAGGCAGGTGATGCTACAGCTTCTCATCCTCCAGGGGAAGGTCCTTCTGGCGATGCTCCCGAGCCCTAGAGTTTAGACTTTGTATCCAGGCCCTATAGTTTAATTCAAAAGCATGCTCAGACTTGAGTTACTTTGATACCCCCTCGAGGGCTTGTATAAACAATCTCTTTTCACTCTGAAGTATATTTCATTTTACTATGTGTTTGCCGTGGTTTATTCTTTACCATTCACACAGCATTACTTATACTTACTTTGACTCAAACTCTTTGTTAATTAAAGAGTCAGCAAAGAAATTGAGCATCCTCACCCGGCCATAGTCTGAAGAAGTAAAAGTTTTGATAGAGTGACTACGCCTCCCTTAACTTTTATTTCTTCACAGACTTAGATCCGTTTGGCTTATTCTTGGATGTTTGTAGAAAAAACAAGAATTTGACACTCTGCTCGGGCAGAGCGTTCGGCCGTCATTCTGTTCAGACATAATGTTGTGTCTAAGTTTGGCACTCTGCTCGGGCAGAGTGTTCGGTGGATATTCTGCTCGGGTAAAATATTTTGTTGAATGTGTAACACACTATAATAATGTTTGAAAGAAATAACTTTATTGCTCGAGCAAAAGATAAAGTTTACACTGGATTGCTTAGCAACCCATTTATTCGAAATTATCTTTCTAAAGACAACTTCTAAAAGATGGGGGTTATGATAAGGTATGGGCCCCTATCCCTCTGAAAAAGAAGTGTCTTGCCTTGAGGCAAGATGCTACTGGTAATATTTTTGCAGATTCTCAGCATTCCAAGTACGAGGATTGGTTCTCCAGAAAGCGTTCCCAGTGTATAGGCACCCGGTTTGAGCACCTTTATAACACGATAGGGTCCTTCCCAGTTTGGAGATAACTTTTCCGTCGCTGCCTTTGGATCAGAGACTTCTGACTTGCGCAGGACCAATTCTCCTTCTTGAAACTGCTTGGACCGAACTCTCAGATTATAATAACGTGCGACTCATTTTATAACAACAGATCGTTTATGGGCTTGAGTTCGAGCTTCCTCGACCAAATCAAGATTAGCCCGGAGTCCATCTTCGTTGTTAACTTCGTTGAAGTGCAAGGCCCGTATTGTTGGAACTCCGATCTCAACCGGCAACAGTGCTTCTATTCCATAGCATAGTAAGAAAGGTGTTTCTCCTGTGACCGCGTGTGGAGTAGTTCGATATGCCCACAACACCTTGGGGAGTTCATCAACCCATGCGCCTTTAGCTTTATCCAACTTCTTCTTTAATCCTTGTAAGATACTTCGGTTCATGTTCTCAGTCTGACCATTGGATTGTGGGTGAGCTACTAAAGCGAATCTCAAATCAATCGAAAGATTCGTACAAAAGGTTCAAAAGTTGTTGTTATCAAACTGCTTCCCATTGTCAACAACCAAAGCTCTT
The DNA here is from genome assembly GCA_033070095.1 of Escallonia herrerae. Lineage (NCBI taxonomy): Eukaryota > Viridiplantae > Streptophyta > Magnoliopsida > Escalloniales > Escalloniaceae > Escallonia > Escallonia herrerae. Next base: position 213,495 of record JAVXUP010000683.1, read on the forward strand.
GGTACTCCAAAAAGGCAGACGACATTTTTCTAAAAGAAATCTTCACACTTGGCTGAAGTAATGGTGGCCAGGGATTCTGCTTCAGTCCATTTTGTGAAGTAGTCTATTGCCACAATCACAAAACGTCATTGCCCAGACGCCATTGGAAAAGGTCCTAGCAGATCCATTCCCCACATTGCAAAAGGGATTGGAGAAACAACTGAAGTCAAAGGGGCGACCGGTGTATGCGATACTGGCGCAAATTTTTTACATTTTTCGCACCTTCGTGTAAATTCGATGGCGTCTTTCTGCATTGTAGGCCAATAATATCCATGCCTTAAGATTTTCTGGGCTAATGTCCTTCCTCCAAGATGTTGACCACATATCCCTTCATGTACTTCTTGTAATGTATATACAGATTCTGATGGGTGTAGGCATCTGAGATAAGGAAGGCTAAAGGATTTCTTGTATAGAACACCTTCCACTAATGTGTACCGGGTTACTTTGACACGAAGGTTCCTCACCTCATGTCTTTCACTTGGTAATTCACACGTGGACAAAAATTTGATGATCGTGTCCATCCAACAGGGCTCTTGATCTATTACTCCAATCTCAATTTGAGAATTGATATTACGATCCTTGAGGAGTTCAAGGTATACTGAGGGTCGGACATCTATTGCTTCGGCAGAAGCAAGCCTGGATAATGCATCTGCCTGAGTATTCTGGTCTCGGGGAATAGCTGAAGTTTTAACAAACTCGAGATATTGAGCCATTCTTTCGTCTCTGGCCTCGTAATCTCCCAGGACATGATTGACCACCAGTTGGGAATCACTATGAACTGATAGTGAGTCCACTTTCAAAGCATGTGCTAGCCTTATCCCTGCGAGAAGAGCCTCATATTCTGCTTCGTTATTTGAGGCTTGAAAACCAAAGCGAAGTGCGTACTCGATTATAAAACCTTCTGGACTTATAAGAATGATTCCGGCTCCATTACTTCCAACAGCTGAAGAATCGTCCACATAAAGATTCCAAGGATCCGTAACCTCAGAAATAACCAACTAAGGGGGGTCTTCCGGCAATGTACACTTGACGATGAAATCTGCTAAGGCTTGAGCCTTAATTGCAGTGCGAGATTTATATTGGATATCAAATTCCCCCAACTCAACGGACCATTTTACCAACCTCCCTGATGCCTCAGGGCTTAGTAAAACCTTTCTCAGTGGTTGGTTCGTTAGAACGATAATGGAATGAGACTGAAAATGTGGTCGAAGACGCCTAGCCGAAGTGATGAGGGCTAGTGCAATCCTGTCGATCTTTGGGTATCTTGTCTCTACATCTTGTAAGACATTGCTCACGTAATAGATGAGTTTCTGGACGCCATCCCCCTCTCTGACTAAAACAGCGCTGACTGCAACTTCGGCGACCGAGAGGTACAGAAATAAGTCTTCTCCAGGGAATGGCTTTGAAAGTAGGGGCGGAGAGCTTAAGTAGGTTTTGAGTTCTTCGAACAAGGTCTGACACTCGTCCGTCCAAGCAAAAATTTTCTCTTGAAGAAGGGCAAGCATCGTTCAGTTGATCGAGCCATGAACCTTCCTAAGGCGGCACCCTTCCTATTAACTCTTGCACTTGCTTGATGGTTTTTGGGGACGTCATGGTCTGGATGGCTTTGATCTTTTCCGGGTTTGCCTCAATTCCACGTTGAGAAACAATAAACCCCAAAAACTTCCCTGATGCAACTTCAAAAGCACATTTCAGTGGGTTGAGCTTCATTTTATACTTCCGAAGAATGTCGAAAGTTTCTTTCAAGTCTTTGACGTGGGATTCGAACTTTATACTCTTGACGAGCATATCATCGACATAAACCTCCATGTTCGTTCCGATTAAGTCTCGGAAGATCATGTTCACCAGGCTATGGTAAGTCGCCCCGACATTCTTGAGTCCAAAGGGCATTACTTTATAACAGTATAACCCTCTCTCCGTGATGAACGAAGTCTTGGAGACGTCATCTTCATGCATCATGATCTAGTTATAACCAGAATATGCTTCCATAAAACTGAGCAGTTCGTGACCCGAGGTAGCATCGATCAGGAGGTCGATCCTTGGAAGCGGGTAGCTATCCTTCAGGCATGCTTTGTTAAGATCTGTATAATCGATACAAATTCGCCATCTATCGCCCGATTTGGGAACCATGACAACATTGGCGATCCAATCCGAGTAGTAGATTTCTTCAATAAAGTTGGCAGTTATGAGCTTATCTACTTCTTCTTCAATCTTCTCATGTCTTTCTGGCGCAAAAGTCCTTTTCTTTTGCTTGATAGGTTTTTTGGAGGGATCAACATTTAACCTGTGGGTAATAACTTTGGGATCAATCCCAGGCGTGTCGGCGGCTGTCCATGCAAAGACATCTGCATAGGTTCTCAATAGGTTCACCAGCTCGAGCTTGGTGTTTGCCTTAAGATTCGAACCTATCCAAACTGTCTTTTTTTCTTCTCTAGGATACACTTCAATGCTTACAAGATTTTCAACCGATTCTCCCCTTTGTATCTTTGTATCTTCTCGAAGATCTTTGATAATGAGTGCTTCCTTTTTCTTCAATCGGCATGAAGTCACGTAGCACTGACGGGCTGTGGTCTGGTCTCCTTTCACCTCTCCGATCCCATGTTCCGTAGGGAATTTCATCTTGAGGTGGTAAGTTGACACCACAGCCTGCAATAGATTGAGTGCCGATCGTCCCAATATGGTGTTGTATGCAGAGGGGACCTTTACCACCATAAAATCAAGCATGAGGTTGGCTTGTGTTGGAGGTGTTCCGATTGCGACCAGGAGTGCAATGATTCCTTTGACAGCTACTGGATGGTTGGAAAATCCATACAACGGCGAATCCATCTTTTGAAGACGGTCCGTCGAAATGTTCATCTTCCTGAATACTTCATAAAACAAAATTTCTACAGAACTTCCATTATCGACCAACACACTTTTCACCTCAAAGTTCCCGGCCTTGATTGTGATGACTAATGGGTCATCAAGAGGCGTCTTCACATCTTTTAAATCTTCATCAAAAAAGAGATCGTAGGTACATGCGCAGTCTTCTGTTTCTTGCTCGGGTTTTGGCTCGTTATGCACACTTCTCTGGCGTATGCTTTTCGAGACTTTCCCGACGACCCTCCTGCGGCTAGTCCTGCATGCTCCTCTCGATCTTCTCTTTCTTCCACCTCCTGAGGTGTCTGTTGCCGTCCGTCTTTGTGCGCTATGAATTTTCTCAACTGGCCCCGTTTGATAAGGGCTTCGATTGCTCGCTTAAGTGACCCACAATTGTCAGTTGTGTGACCATGATCGTGGTGATAATGGCACCATAAGTCCTTGTTTCGCTTATTTGGCCTGGATCTCATCTTGTCTGGCCATTGAAGAGCCTTATTGTCTTTGATCTCGTGAAGTATCTGTGATGGTTTGGCATTGAGGGGTGTAAGATTTTCTGATGCAAACAGGTCTTTGGGACGCCGTTCGTTATGTTTGGAACGTTTTGACGACTTTCCTCCTTGAGGAGTTAATTCCCAAGACCGCTTCTTCTGTTCTTCCTTCCTTTCTTCCCGCCGTCCTCTGTGTGTCTCCAGGTATTCTTCCGCTTGAATGTATTTTTTAGCTTTCTCGAGAAGGGCTTTCATATTTCCTGGAGGGCTTTTGTTCACAGAGAATGCAAACTTGGATGTCGATTGAAGGCCATGGAGGAACGCAGTATACTTCACGGACTCGTCCAAGTTATTGATTTCCAAGGTGGCTGCGTTGAATTGTCCGAGAAAGCATGCCAAAGACTCATTTTTCTCTTGCACAACGTTTAGCAGACTCGCTGAGTTTTTACTTCGGGAGCGACTGCTTACGAAGTGCTTCTGAAAGAGATCCGATAATTGAGCAAAAGAGTGGACGGATCTGGGTTGTAGAGATTTGAACCATGCAGGTGCAGCCTTCCTCAGAGTGGTAGGAAAGGCTCTGCACATGACAGCATCTGAGACCTAGAGGAGGAACATGTTTGTTTCAAACTAGTAGACATGTTCTCCCGGATCTCCGGTTTCGTCATAGAGATCATATTGAGGCATTTGAAAATTGGGAGGTAGCTTTGCCTTCTCGATGGCCTCGGATAAAGGATATCCAGATTCTTCTTTCGGGGGAGATCGTTCTGGACGATGATCTCTAGGGACCATCTTCCAGGGGTCTCGTTCTTGAGTACGAAACTCAGGTGTCTTCTTTCTGTGGATAGATCTTCGAGGTGTTTCAGCTTTGGCAACCTGTGCTGGAGAAGAGTCGGCACTGTCTTCGACTGAAGGATCGCCACGGTAGCATGATCCACTCCTGGTCACGTGCTCTTCGCCCTTTTTATTCTGGATCAAAAGTCGAATCGGCCGCCGACCTGTATTTGCGGCCGTAGCTCGATCTGGAAGTGAGACGGAGATGAAGGTCGCTGGGGTCAAGATGAGAATGGTGAGTCGACCGCGGAGCCACTGCCATGTCAAGCTTTTGTTGGAGAGTATTCACCATATTTTTTAGTTCGCGGATCTCTTTCGTAAGGTCGGCATGGGGTGTTTTGAATAGCTGACAGTTTAGGCGATGACGAAGATCCCCGTTTTTCAGAGTAGGCGTCGGAGAACGGTTTCTTCGAGGTCTGATTTCTGATTCGGGAGTTGCAGATGTTACGTTAACGTATGCACCTTCCGCAGAGCCGGTACGACGACGTGAAGGTGTCGAACATTGGTCACGACTAAGTCGACGAGAGCTGCTTGTCTGGGCGTGACGGTGTTAAGAATGACTATGTAAAGAGTCGCTGGAAGAAGAGTGATTGGCCATTTTCCCTGTAGTGGTCCCACGGATGGTGCCAATCTGTTGTGGTTGAAAACTGGATCGGGAACCACACCAGAGATAAGCCTTCAAAAGAGAACACGGAGTGACCACCGGGTGGGGTTCCGTAGGGGGAACGCTCCGATGCTTAAGTCAGAGATGGCTAATGATGTAGAACTCTAAAGAAGCAGTAAGACACAATGTGTAATTATGTGTATAATTGCCCATACCTAAGGAGTTAGACCCCTTTACATGTCAATCCTTGCTGATTGAGTTAGGGCCTATTTAGGATTCTGCTTGGTGACTGATATGGCAACTGCTTTAATCAGCAATAAGCCAGCAACAACCTAATCAGCAACTGCCTAATTAGCAATAAGCCGGCCTGGACCACGTGTCATAACTGCCACGTGTCATCCGTAGATAGGAGACGTATTTTTTGCTATGTCAAATACCATTAATGTGTGGTCTCCCTTTGCTCAAGCACGGTCTCTCGGGGTAGGTTACTGATCTAGCCACCAATTCAAGCCCTCGCAGAGTCCCACAAGCCTAGCAGCGGTGGGGAAGACCCGATGCCCAACTGCTAGGTGAACTAGGCGCGATGCCCTCCGAAGACCTGCTCCCGTCTCTGAGTGACCCGAGGATCATAGTCCCTAGGGGTGCTGATGAAGCCCCCAGTGCCGGAGCATGTAGGCCAGTCACACAGACACCCTGGTGGAAATAGTGTCCCGGAAGAGTCGCCTATTCCGCGGGACGAGGTAGCATCCCGGAGGAGCCGTCTACTTGGCGAAAGGGGAGTCTTCGTGCCGGAGCACTTAGAGTTCCCTGACAGAGATAGTGTCCCCGAAGAGTCCCCTTCTTCGCGGGTGAGTCCTTGTGCCGGAGCACTTGGAGCACGTCAAGGTAGCATCCCGGAAGAGCCGTCTACCTAGTGGAATAGGAGTTGAAAAGCTTCCTGGCGAAGATAGTGTCTCGGCAGAGTCGCCTATCTCCGCGGGTGAGTCCTTGTGCGGGCATTTGGGTCTGCATGTGTCTAGGAGTTTGAATTTGAAGTTTGAGGTCTTATTTGAGGTTACTTGACATGACAAGACATGACAGGTATTTATTTATTTATATTGCAACACTTCATTTGTCACTACATAATTATTTATCTAAAATATTAAAACTTGACATAATCAAAAAATTGTTGAGAAATGACACAAAGCAAAAACTTAAATTGTACATAACTACTTATAGAGAGATGTTTAGAAATTACAATTAAAAGTTCATTTTGAAGAATGCTGATGATAAACACTTAAATGTCATGCTTTATATTTTTTTTTTTTATCAATTTTTATAATATTCACTTTATATTTGCACACGCATCGTACGTGTCAAGGTAACTAATTATATATAGATCAAATTAATCAAATGGGTCTCTTTTGTTGAAAGGTGTTTCCCCTACATGAATGTTGAGATATAATAATTTCAAATAGACAAAATAGTAATTAACAATTTGATATGTAAGTCTTGTGTGTTTCTTTCTTTATTGTAAATTAGTTTTGAGCCACATACTTTCACAATGTACAGTTCTCATTAGGGATGGCAATGGGGCGGGTCGGATGCGGATTTTCTAAAATCCGAACCCGCCCCGCTAGTCGATGAATTTTGCCCCGCCCCGCCCCGCCCCGGACCGGGTTATGTATATAAAATACCATAACCGATCCTATGTGGAGTTAGGAACTCCGAACCCGCCCCGCCCCGCCCCGCTGTGGAGAGCCGTGTGCCTTGCGGTGGTGGTTCGTCGCAGTAGATCCAAGCTCGTCGTCGCCGTGCGGTACTGCAGTGGAGATCGCGCCTTGCGGTGGTGCGGTGGTGGTTCGTCGCAGTAGATCCAAGCTCGTCGTCGCCGTGCGGTACTGCAGTGGAGATCGCGCCTTGCAGTGGTGCGGTGGTGGTTCGTCGCAGTAGATCTAAGCTCGTCGTCGCCGTGCGGTACTACAGTGGAGATCCGTGCACCTTGCGGTGGTGCGGTGCTGGTTCGTCACAGTAGATCCAAGCTCGTCGCAGTGGTGGTTCGTTGTCGCCGTGCGGTACTGCGATGGAGAGCCGTGCGAGGTGCGGTGGGCTCCAATTCGTGAGGTGGATGGAGAGTGGCCGAGTTGTGCACCGTGCGGTGGAGAGCGGCGAGAGCGCCGTGGCTGAGCCATGCGCCGTGAGTGGCTGTCAAGATTGGAGAGAAATGCAGAAATCTCAAATTAGGATTGCTGGAAAATAGTCATATATATATGGTATAGATGGACGGCTAAGATTAAGTAATCTATTAGGGTAAATATACCGGGGCGAGTCGCGGGGCGGGTATAAGTAAATACCATATCCGACCCTAACCCGCTGCGGGTTTTTTTTAAAAATACCATATCCGCCCCACGACCCGGTCAAAGTCAAAAAAATCCGTTCCTACCGGGGCGGGGCGGAAATTCGCGGATTCGGATTTTTTTGCCATCCCTAGTTCTCATCTATCCTCCCTGAAGCACTAGCCACCTACGAAAAGGATTGAAAATTGACCCCAGCAAAACCTGTAGTTCTTGTCCACGAACTACAGCCGTCGATCCTAAAAATCAACCAACAGGCACTCATATGTGTTCCCATGGCAGCACAGAAGATGGGTTTGACGAGAGAAACAGGCCACTGTGCTTGCGAGAGCGTGTTTCTAGAGACAAGAGAGATAATAACAAAGGGAGAGAAGACCGTTTGGGAGAGAGAGAGAGAGAGAGAGACCGTGAGTAAGAAAGGCATCTACATAAGATGAAGAGTGTATGACTTTTAGTGGGTCGGGTGACACGAGTGCGTTCATTTTGATCGAACGGCTCTAATTAAGATTACAGCACAACCCCCAGTTACAAATTGTAACCCTAGTTTAGTTACAGGCTCTAATTAAGATTACAGCACAACCCCTAGTTACAAATTGTAACCCTAGTTTAGTTACAGTCTGTAACCCTAGTTACGATCCGCCTCTATATATTGAGCAAAGAGCCTCCTTCATCAAACCCCAGACCCAACATTTCAATAAATTGAATCTCCCTTCCTCTCCCATCACTGGCACCCCCCCCCATCTATCGATCCTATTCCACAGGGTGAAGTTCCTTACAGCCCAAAACTCCAAACCCCAATACGTATGTATGGCCGGATTACTCCCTCTTGCCCCCATCCTTCTACTTGTCATTTCATGCTTCTCCGCAGGTGAGCCCTTCGCCTTCCATACGTGGTGTAGCGACACCACGTACGGCCACACCAGCAATCACCACCATGCCCAATCGGCAACATAACGCAACCGCAGCCATCATCTGCCCACCGTCACCACTAACACCGCCCCGCCATAAAGTTACCGCCAACCACCACCCCGAACGCCACCAGGAAATTAGAGCCAACCATCAAAAGTTTTAGATCTGTAACCCTTCGGCCATGAAGTCTGAGATCTGAGCCAACATGGCTTTTTTGGACACGGATCCTCTCCAGTAACCATGCTGTAACCCTTGGTTACGGCAGAGGTGCTGTGACTAATTCTAGCCGTCCAAGTTAACGACGCAAAACCGATGCACCACCTTTTGCCACGTCACCAAACCCAAAAATCCTCTCTCCCCCTCTTCTCTATCGCCGCCCCTCTTCCAGCCGCTACTGTCACCGCCCCCTCTTCTCGCCGCAACTGTTGTCGCCCCCTCTTCCTCCGTCGCCACCCCTATTGCTCCCTCTTCTTCGTTCGCCGAAACCACCTCTTTCTCTTCGCCACCATCGCCTCGACCCCCCCGAACCCACCTCCACCAGAAAGTCGATTAACATCACGGTGAATCAACAACACCACTGAACCCATCTCGATCCACCTCTCTGTTGCCGTTGCCTCCTCTTCCTCTTCCCCCCACCATTGCCTCGACCCCCCGATCTCACCTCCACCGGAGAAAGTCGATCAAGCAGCACCAACGAAGTGACCTCAGTCCACCTTTCTGTTGATCGACTTTCTTTTGATCGGAGTTTGTGGAGAGAGAGAGATGGATTCGGTTAACATGCGGCAACGTTACAAAGCGTTGAATTTGGTGGATATCTTAAACGGCTAGGATTAGTCAGCATCTCTGCTGATCCGTCTCCAGCTTTTTGTCTCAAAAAGTCGGACTATAAGTTAACTCGAATTCAAAACAAATGCTTATGAGTGTCCTAAACAGGATGGCAATAGGGCGGGTCTGACGCGGGTTTCTTAACATCCACACCTGTCCTGCCCCGCTAAACATGTGACTCCGCCTCACCCCGCCGTCGGGTTTGGAGATGATAATACCATCTCTGCCCCGACAGGCTTTCAAGTAACTTGACCCTGACCCGTTCCAATTTGCACTGCCATTATAGAATTGCAATATCGCCGTCATCACTTTCGCCCTTCGTCTCCTCTGGCTCTGCTACTGTCGCCATCGTCACACTCCAAAATCATTAACTACCATAATCTACATAATCATAACTTCGATCAATTTCTAATATTTTGAAACTATTTTTGATGGAAGAAATGGAATTTGGAGCCTGCATATGAAAGATTTGTGTTCACAAGATCTTTGGTGGACACAAGATAGATGGATGTAAGATTAGATGCAGTTTGTCCACTCCTACTGGATTGCGGCAATGAATCCTTGAGTAAATTGAACACAGTAAAGGGGAAAAAGAGAAGAGATCAGGGTAGTCAAGGAAAATGATGTGGTGCGGCGGCTTATAAAGAAGAAGAGAAAATGAGCAGAATGATGAAAGGTTAGGGTTCAGTTAATATATAAGAAGAGATGAATGGTGGAGATTAAATCTTGATTAGAATTTCAAGTGAGCGGGTTGGGTCGGGTCACAGGCATACACACTTAAAACCACACCCGCCCAGTATCTGCAGCGGGTTATGAAAACAAAAACCAAACCCGTTCCATGACCCTGTTATATGTAAAAATATCCACTCTCATAGGATTGGGGCAGGACGGATATCCGCCGGGTACGAGTCCAATTGTCATCCTTAGTCCTAAAAACGTTCCTTTGATTAAGGGGTATTTAATGCCTGTTTGTATATCTTGTTGTATACTTTAATTTTATCATTTTGATCAATTTTTTATTAGTTGTTTATTTGATTACTTTGTGTCCTTTTACTATTTTCAATTTCATTTTGTAACAATTCTATTCACGTTTCTCCTTAAATGTCCTCACTGTGGATTTGTAAAGGTATCATAATACTCATAAAATCTCCTTAATTGTCAGTCATCTGTAATGTCATGGCCCACATCATCTATGTACTAAAATGATTGTTGGTTAAAGAGCCTACTTAAGTGCATGTTCGTCTCTCATTTTGGTTTTCAGTTTTTATCTTGTATTTTTATTTTTATTGTTTTTGTATCTATTTGAAAAATATGATCGTATATTTTATAACTTTATGGCGAGTTTCTATTTCATTTAGACAAGTTATTAACCTTAGTTCATTCTATAATTCATATCAGAATTAGTATTATTTTTAACGTAATTCTTTATCCTTGCCTTACGATTGTAATAATTAAAAATTGAATTTCAACTATATTCATGGATACCCTCATAGATTTTTTTGAATGCTTTGTGTACCCAATACCATCTTTGCTTTTATCTTATAGTAACTTTATTTACGTTTTTCCTTAAATATCCTCGGTATATATGTGTAAAGGTATTATAATACCCCTAAAATCCCTCTAATCGTTAGTCATCTGTCACGTCATGGTCATGGTCATGGCCCAACGTCCTTGGAGCCTAACAGTATTGGTTGGTTAAAGAGTATTTAGTGCATGTATGTTCATATTTTTCATTTCGCGTTTTTGTTTTGTATTTTCATTGTTTTTATTTCCAGTTAAAAAATACGGTTGTGTATTTTTATAGCTTTCTTCTAGGTAAATAGTGAGTTCCTATTTCATTAAGGCAAGTATTAACCATAGTTCCTTGTATAATTCGTATCAGAATCAAGTAATGTCTCTAGTGTAATTCTTTATCCTTACTTTAGGAATATAAATGATTGTGATAATTGAAATTTGCATTTCAGCTATTTTCATAAATATGCTAATGGACTTTATTGAGTGCTTTGTGCTTTGTGTATTTATACCTTTTATCTCCATTTTATAGAAACTTATTTGCATTTTTTCTTAAATGTCCTCACTATTCATGTGTGAAGGTACTATAGTTGTCCTAAAATCCCTCTAATTATCAGCCATCTATCACATCATGTCCGACCCTAGTCAGTTTTTTTCCCTTTCCCAATGAGATTCCACATATACCGTTGTCCCAAAAGCCCGATATCCCCCACCCCATCATCAATCGAGGGAATAGGTGGTTGAGGATGCGAGGCTGCTTGTTCGTCTACCTTTTCCGAGTGTCGTTAAAAAAGGGGAGTGTGAATGAACAAATCCAAAATATACTTCTACAAATAAATGGGGCCCAAATTTTTCGGGTCAAATAAGAAGAACTAGAAGATTCCACCTCCCTATTTCATAACGGTGATTTATTTTTATCATAATCCACATCGCTCTTGATAGCAAAGAGCATATCATCTACGTATAAAATATTTCATTCTTGTAGCCACACTTGCTCTGGATCCTGCTCCTCTTCAATTTCTAGCCCCATATTCTGGGTGTGCCATGTTGGAACTTATGATTCTACGAACTTGCCCTTCCACTGTTATCCATAAGGTTAATTTTGTCACTAAAAAAATGAGTATATTAAATTAATGTATCATTGATTTAGCATTTATCAAGAACATGTATCTATCGTGACGTGGAAATAACACAATTTAAGATAAATAAAAAGTAAAGCAATAAAAGTTCCTTCATCCACTGCGGGTTTGATCGGAAAATTAGTATAGAATTGTGACCTAACTATAAAGTGAATCCAACTCGTTTCGAGTGCTGATATTCTCTCATCTCTTCCATTTTTGCAGAGGTTTATTCAACAAAGCTGAAACTAGCCAATGAGTGTCGCAACACTATATGGCCGGTGTTAGCTTCAGGCGGCGAGACGCCACCGCTCTTGGCCCCCGCTTTAGCCCTTCAACCAGGCCAGTCAACCACCATCTCTCTACCTGTCTCCTGGTCTGGCAGGCTCTGGGGTCGCACCTCCTGTACCTACCACAGCTCCATCGGTAGGCCCGTTTGCGTAACAGGGGATTGCGGCTCGGGCTCACCTGAATGCGCGTCGGCTAGCGCCCTGCCGGCGGTGACAATAGCTAGTTTCGATCTTGACGGCGATGGTGGGCTGGACTTGTACGTCGTGAGCACCTCGCGCGGTTACAATCTGGGGATCTTAGTGGTGCCTTACGGTGGTAGCGGAGGCGATTGTATGGCCACTGGGTGTGTCAAGGATGTCAAAGGCGGCTGCGAGTCTGAAACGAGCGGCGGGTGTAAGAGCACGTGCTTCGCATTTGGTGACCCTAAGTATTGCTGTAGCGGGGGGAACGCGCAGCTTGAGACGTGCAAGCCGAGTCCTTACTCGCGGTATTTCAGTAGTAGGTGCCCCTCTGCATATGGTGACGTCTACGCTGATGGAGGGAACAACACGAGGCGCTTTGCTTGTGCCTCTGCTAACTACGCCATCACATTTTGTCCACATCCTACAAGGTAAATGTATATTCTTTTTCTTTTTTTTCGATAAAGCGTAAGAGAAATGCCGGGTAAATCAATTTTTATCGACAAAATTTATCTCTTCCACTATAAAAGCTGAATTTGTTTTTAGCATGCACCCTAGTACTATAAAATAATACTTTTTGACAAACGCCAAATTATAAGATAGTTAGACGGTGTTTAATCATGTCTAATTGGTTGGTAACCTTTCGTTACAATTTTAATTGTCCATCCTGAAGAATTATTTCTTTTAAACTAACAAGTCCCTATCATAGTCTCTCCATCATGCTCTGGTTACAAACCAGCACAGTCATTATAGAAGAGATAAAGTATAATTTTATTTTCTTTCTTAGTACATTGGAGGATTTTATATCCTTATTATGCTTTTATCTCATTTAATACATCATTGTTTTTGGTTAATATCTCTTGTGATGCACCATATATGGTGATGAAAACTAGTCAAAGCTCAACAAGACGAATTAAACATGATTCTGACGAAGTTAGAAATATTAGAGGTCCATATTTCTTTATTTGAACCATTGCAATGAGCCAATTACATAAATCATATAATAACATGTCCTAATAAATTCTTAATTGTTGGTAATGCAGCCTGAAATCTTCCGGAGGAGCTGTATCACGGCCATCTGGGGCGAAAACCAAAAGAGTTGTCATTATTACACTGGTGATTGTTACAACGGTTGTAGCCATTTTACTAACCGTCCTAAAGATTTTATCTCCCAATCTGGCAGTTGGTATTGCCTCAGCTATATATACCGCTCTTGCCCTATTGTTCGCCTTCTTATGAGGATTCCTAAGTGTATCGGTTCAATAGTTTTTGGAGGTTCATCTAGACTAATAGTGAAGAACACCCCCCTACGGTGAAGCCTTTTTTAAATTTGTAATATTGTCCATGTATAGCATCTTAGCTTCTGTATATTAATACCTAATAAAATAGTAACACTGGCATTTTGCATATTAGTTACTTGTCCATCATTTTCTCACACCTCTCGACAATAATAAAATAACAAGTTATTTGATTCTGTTAACTTTTTTCTCAATTCAAAAGTCCCACATTATTGTCTTTATTTTTACATTATCATATTATGGATATAAGCAGAAGAGAGTATACCCGTTGTGTGCGAAAGTTTTGGAGCTTTCCATGCTATCATTTGCTTTTTGATTAAAAAGAAAAAAACACATGTGCAGGCCCATTTTGACTGATGAAAGTTCTAAAGAATGTGTAGGGCCCAAGAGTTAGACGGGAATTGGGAAGCAAATAAATGTCTTCTTTCCCCGCAATATTATTGATTGGTCTCCCTCTACTCAAGCAGGATGGCTTACCAGTCAACTTCTTTTTGTTTCTCGTTACGTTGTTGAATTGGTGGGGAGGCTGATGTATCTTCCCTTTTGGGTAATTGACACGTCAGATATATCACTTTTTAAGTCTACTTCATTCCTTTTTCAACCAAGTTTTATTCCCCGGCCACGTAGGCACGCCAAGTCTAAAACAACTTATGTAGAGCTGGGCGTGGAGGGTTGGATCTAAGACTCTGGTTTGAAATGGACAATACACCGGTCACTCAGGTTATTATCAATAGTATAAAAAATAATTATAAAAAGTGACCAAAAAACTATTTAAATAAGCAATAGTAGTTATTGAGATAAACCCAAAAATGTCTTAAAATAGGCAATTTTACTCAACTCGTCAATTTGACAGATCATCGATCAAATTAGTAACAACATCTATATCTTTATGTATGGATGTGTGTATATGCATTTACTCATGCTACGCACTCACCGAACTTCAAGTCTTATTGAAAGAACTACGACAAATATTGAGAAACGAAAATCTTCCTTAGAAGTAGGCTTGAAGCCTTTATTGCTAGAAGGCTAAGGGCACGGATAAAGGTCAATCTATAACGAGCGACCAACAATAAGAATTTCATACATACACAAAGCTTACAAAGACTATGGAACAAAAAATATCATCCACCACCATAGGCGAAGCTTTACCATTCAGTCAAAACTACGGACAATTGTTGTTGGTTTCATGTAATCTATATTTATATCTATATCTATATCTATATCTATACTACTTATACGAATGTTGTAAATTATTTTTGGACGATTATGTCCTCTGTTAATTACTTCAATAATACTTATACCCTCTCTTTATGACTCCCTTTTAAAATTGATTGAAATTAAATAAATATTGGGTAATGAATCTATTCTAAACATGAGAAAATGAAAAGTGTGATAAGAAAGAAAAACAAAAAAAAAATCTCTTTATTACTCCCTTTCTAATTTGCTTAAAGTGCAATAAACATCAGATAATGAATGTATTCTAAACATTAGGTAATGATAACCGTGATGTTTTTGTTTCCTTGCATTTTTTGGGCTAGTAAACAATTAATGAGAAATTGAGAAACAAAAACAAAACGAAGAAATTGAAATCTATACTACTGGACACAAAATATCCTTAAATATTATGTTTATAATGAATATATCCTTTTTTTAATCTTTAGACCTTATTCCTCAGTAAATGCAACCACCCCTTACAACCACTTCCTCTTCATCCCTTCCAGTGCAATTCTCAGTGAAAAGGCTCCATACATCTCCTCTAGAAACTAAATGCTATAATTCATGTGACAGTTGATCCTTCATCTCCACAACATTACTTCTCGCGAAACCCATCTTCTTCAAGTTCCATGTCCTCTACTGGATTGTAATATTCCGAACTTTGGGAACTAGTTAAATAACTATCGGTGCTCCGAAAAATAATCTTTGACGACAATTTTAGGAAATACTCATGTATTAGTAATGTATGGAAGTTTAACGAATTTTGGAGAAAAAAATATAATTTTTAAAATTTTTAGGGTCATTCTGTAATTTTGAAAAACTTTGGGGCCATAATTGTAAGTTCCCCCACCCACCCCCAAGGACATCACTGTGTACCACACTAAAACCCTAGACACAGTGCCCAGTAACCACAACGGACAACCCCTACAGCCAACTTTTGAGCCCTAACTACTGCCGGCAAAAAATCCCGGCCGTCGCAGATGGGATTTTGGCCACCACCGGCGATAATAGACCTAATCTTGGGAAACAAAAACCTCTCCAATCAATAATAAAAACAGGTCATCACTATGATTTAGATCTATCAGATCTAAAAGATCAAGATGATCTTCATAGATCTGAAGAGATCCGGTGAATTAGAGCATACACAGGCATCGTCATCCCTGATCGTGGTTTGGGAGGATAGCGCTGGCCACCGCACCGTCGTCATCCACCGTCTCCACCCTTGATTTGCCACTGACCATTAAAGATGCCCATCCTCATAGCCCATTTTTTTTTTATCGGGTCCAACTAGAGACCAAAAATCTTGAGCGACCAATCCGGCAGAACTACTCAAAAGATTAAAAAAAATATCGTTAATTTCTTCATGCTCGTTCTAAGTTCGAAGTACCATCTGTACCAATAAGAATCCCCTTTGTTACATGATTTCTTCTTCATATAGATAGATATAGAATCTATGGGGCAATTACTTAAAAGTACATTTTATGCTACAACTCTTTTTATTTGATAGAAAAGGATCCCATGATTCTGAACTGTTCTTACTTGAGATCGCAAATCCCAAGTTTGTCTATAAAGAGCGGATCTAATTGTATTAGTGTCTATAATTGATTTCTTCTGTGTAATACTAATCGATAGGGCCTCACTGGTAAGTGCTACAAGATCTCGTGCATTGGAACTCATAGTTATGGACCCGAATCCATTGCATATACACACGAAAACAAAAGACGATTTGTATATATAGTGCTAGGTTGGATTTCAGCCGCCGCCCCACGCGCGCCATCGCATGATGGGGCGGCCACGGTGGCAATTCTATGGAAGATTTTTAGAGAGAAGGCAGAGAATGATTGTAGAGAGAAGTACAAGCAGGAACAAAAGTTTGTTAAGATGCATTCAAAGACCTGGTTGGGGTCGATTGGCAACTCATTCTATCTTTTGTTTTGAAGATTATTTTTGCTTTGAAATTTTTGGTTTAATTCAATACTGAAAGGAAAAAAAAAATCGATTGACTTTATGATACCGACATAAATCTAATAAGAAATCTTTTTCCGGTTTTCTAATCACTTTCTTATGCAATATCTGTCTTTATTTGCCCTTGCTTTTTGTCATGTACGACATCTTTAGCCCTAATAAGGCTATTCGTGGTACTATTGTCCAACATCGGAGCCACGGCCTCACCCAATTGCACATCAACCCGTAATTTAGGTGCAATGGGGTGAAGAATAGTTTGTTTTCTCCCCTATCAGATTTGGCGGACAACGGGTCGGAGAATGGAGGTTTGGATAGTTACTTTCTTTAAACCGTGAAATGAAGAATTTGTTCTCTCGTCTTACCAGGACTAAACTGTAAACTAACTTTTATTTGCTTTCTAATTTGGTCACTATATGGAGAAACTTTAGACAAAAAACAGAAAACTTTGTACTAAAACTCTGCCCAAAAGAGTTGGTCACATCCCATGACCATTCTTTTTGAGACGGGCTCCCGTCAACCCCTTCTTTTTGTGTCGATGGTTCGGCCAACCCAATTGTAAGCCCAACTAATAGACTTCCAATTATAAGCCCAATTAATAGATTATGTGATGGACATATTTTCTTACAGACAAAATAGATGGTACGGACGGAGGCAGGACGCTCCTTGACTTCAGTTGTCCCTTTTCTTATCATTTTGTTGCGCCTCATAACTACGCTTCGATTATATTTCCTGCTTCATGATTTTATCGAATATATTGTTTGCTGATTATTAAGTGCGAGTTCGCCATCATATCTTCCCTTTCTCATCGTAAAGTCATATCATTCCTGTTACATCTTTATATGTGTTTTACGATGTGAGCATGGTAATTTAAGATAGAGCAAATCTATACTTGTATAATGCATTGGCCTTGAAATTGGTCATGTACTAGGAACGGTAGAAAGGCAGTCGACCCTAATTGTAGTTTCTTTTATACATCATATTCTTAACTAAAATAATTAAGATATTTACGGTTCCAAAGATTATTGTGTTGTGGCTAAAATTTGGCAACCTCCTCTAGAGAACAATACATGTTTCGGTAAGTTTTTCATAACCAACAAAAGTAAAGCCCAAGTGGTGAAAAACTTGAGATGCGGTTGTAATTCTCTCCCAAGGGCCAAAGAGTAGATATAGGGATCCAAATGGAAATGATAGATACTTCAGGGCCAACGAAAATTACTATAAAGCACGAGGGCATGTAGATGCAAAATGGCCATTTCCTTTCTTCGCTGAATTAAGGAGAAGAGTCGCAACGGCTAGTCGGTAAAACGGTAACCTTGCAACGGTCGAATTCTTTTCAAAAATATGCGCCGTTGAAAAACACCTCGCATAACTTAGACCCTTCCTTCACTCCCTCTTTCGATCCCGTTTCTCTAAGCTCCTCCCCATTTCTTCTCCACTGTTGCTCACAGCCCACTCACTGCCACTGGGCACTGTCATCTGTACATTTTCATTGCAAGAAGCAGTAGAATTTGATAAGATGATGCAAGACATGTGGAATGCTCCACCTGGCTTCAGACCCACAAAATCTGCTCCTTCTTCTCCAGCCAAACCTCTTGGGATATCCAGAACTCGGTCCGAGTCGTTCCATGTGACTCACAAGGTCCCGGTTGGTGACTCCCCTTACGTCAGGGCTAAGAATGTTCAAGTAAGCTTTGTTGGTCTTTCTCAGTTCGCAGAATTCTCCTGATTCTAACCTCAATATGGAATAACATTCTGTGATTTTCGCTTCTATCTTTTTTAGGCAACTTTTTTTTTATTATTTTTTTTTCAACAAATGGGTTTTTGGGTTATAGAGGTGTTTGATTTTCATGGTTACTTGGGTATGTCTTGATTTTGGTGTTGTAATTGATCAGTTGGTGGAGAAGGATCCCGAGAAGGCGATACCTTTGTTTTGGGCAGCCATTAATGCAGGTGACAGAGTGGATAGTGCTTTGAAGGATATGGCTATTGTGATGAAGCAACAGAATAGGGCAGAAGAAGCAATTGAGGCTATTAAGTCGTTACGCGTTCGGTGTTCAGATCAAGCTCAAGAGTCTCTTGACAACATCCTGTTGGACCTTTTCAAGGTAGAACAATACATTATCAAGTCACCTTTGATACTTACGATTTTGAATTTTTAAGATTGAGCATAGTTTTTCTTTTTCTTCAATGTACAGAGATGTGGGAGGTTGGATGACCAAATAGCATTATTGAGGCGTAAATTGTTCTTGATTCAACAAGGGATGGCTTTTAATGGGAAGCGCACCAAGACAGCGCGATCCCAGGGGAAGAAATTTCAGGTTTCTGTGGAGCAAGAGGCCACTAGGTTACTGGTAAGGATGCAATTCCCTCCCCCACTCCGCAACTCACAACCCGTGCGCGCACACGGAAAGAATCTATGTTACAGGGTTGTCAATTTACAAGTTTGAATTGTATGTTACAGGGAAATTTAGGGTGGGCACTGATGCAGCAGAACAACTACACCGAAGCAGAAGATGCTTATAGGAGAGCACTACTAATTGCACCGGACAATAACAAGATGTGCAATTTGGGTATCTGTTTGATGAAACAAGGGAGAATTGGAGAGGCTAAAGATACTCTTCGTCTTGTGAAACCAGCAGTAGCAGATGGGCCGAGAGGCATTGATTCCCATCTCAAGGCATATGAGAGAGCGCAGCAAATGCTCAGGGACCTTGAATCCGAAATGATGAACAAAGGTGGAGATAGGGTTGAACAGAGGAAGCTGTTCGATGCATTCTTGGGTTCTTCTGCAATTTGGCAGCCTCAGCCTTGCAAGGAACATACCACATTATCTACAAAAGGCTCAGTCAAGCATCAAGATGCATTCGCTGATGAGAATCTTAACTCAAATACTATAGCAAACCCGGTTGGTTTCCCTGGGCAAAGAAGTGTCAAACCAGTAGTTCCAAGTGGATTCTCTTATGGAAATTCACTCAATGTAGCTGCACCGCCTTTCTATTCAGCGAAACTTGTGACTGAGCCGCCGATCAGTAACCAATTTCCTGAGAGCCTCAAGAGAACAAGGTCTGGCAATGCTGCTAATTTTGTCATCCAAAAGGAAGTGGGAGAGTTGGGATTTGTCGAGACAGAAAGTGAGGCGCGAAGGGGGTCGATTTCACCAACAGAGTTGCTACCAGATAGTGAGGACTTTGAAGAGGCCATCATTGCTGCAGTTTTGGGTACAACTAGCGAATCAAGGAAGGTGGTCGATAGCAGCAATGATTATGGAAAAGTTCAAGGGAAGATTGATAAAAGGCTAAAGGTTTTTAGAGATATCACGCCATCTCTGAGTCCAAGGGCATGACTGACTTCAACTGACCTTATAACATAATAACTTTAGTTGATCTAATCTTACTTTTCTCAAAATTATTAAGAGAATCATGTAGCCGATTCCAACTAGTGTGGGACAAAGGCTTAGTTGAGTTTCTAATTATTAGGATGGAGATGAACTTGTTCTCCTCTACTGAGTATGCAGCTTGGTGCTAGTTCTAGTGGACCGAAGGACTAATAGTAGCATGGTGGCTAGTGGTGTATTGTGCACTCAACAGAAGCTTACTCTATTTATTCATGTTTGCCAGCAAGGCATAAATATGTGGCAATAAGATGTTCGAGTAATTTGATGTTACATTATTTCGGGTGATTGTTTTCTTCTCTTCTCTTCTCTTCTTTTCTTCGTGGCTCTAGATTTATTTAATCAAGGGAAAGTACAGCATGCTGTTTATGCCTCATGTAAAGGCACAAGCAGCAATGGAATTGCCACAAAAAATCCCACACAGATTTTACATGCCACGTTTATTCGATAAAAGGGGGAAGTTCGTTCGGCCACAATTATTCAGTTCTATCTAATATAGGGGAGTTCGATGCAATCTCTCATTGGCTATACAAGCCATAACACTGTGAGTGAATTGAGGATTTCAGTGATTTGAATCTACTTTTTCCAGTCCAGTTCACTTGATTCTTCTATGAACCGAAGTAACTCAAGATCACCACAGCTGCAGCAACAGCAACTCCCACAGCACTTTGCGCCAATATTGCAGGATTCTTCACAGCTAATTTGAAACAAGACGGTCGAAGCAAACCCCAGCTCTGATAATTTCTTGTGTGATGCTGCATAGTCATTGAAGAATGCCTCCTCATCCTGTCAGTTGTAATGAGTAGTGAGACATATAAGGTTCTGATTTTTTATTTTTTTTCTATATGTAACATATCGTGAACTCTTCCAACGAATCTATCCGCGTCTAATAGACATAGGAGTGATTGCAAAAAACAATTCTCACTCCAACTATCAGTACCTCCGTTTCCAATAGATAACTATAAGACCCTAAATTTTCCCTTTCTTTCTTTGTTTCTTTGGGTTGGGTTGAGTTGAGTTGTACATTTTCTAGCCTATAATTAACTTAAACTCAGAACTGTTTTTGCATGCATGGTTCTCGAATAACTAAAGTTCACAATCCAAGAGTAAAGTAGGTTTTGTTGGATTGTATCAAGATTGGCATCTCTGGTGCACTTCATGCAAGAAACTGCTGGCTTCAGTCGACGTGTGTGGCATCTTCCTTACCCTAGTCATTTGCTTGTTATATCAAGATTGGGAAGGGGTTGGTATCCCTGAATTAATTTGAACTTCTCCTTCACTAAGCAGTAATATAAAAAAGAATCCAGCTTGTACATACTTCCTGTCACAGATGCAAACTCGATTTTAAGTGCCCGCCAGTTATTTTAACATGAGCCATCAAGAACCAATTTAAGAATCACGACTAGGTGATGGGCGATAATGAACTTTAGGGCACTTCTTATCATCTAAGCTTGGGAACTCAAGCAATCACGCAAGCTATCTATGCTTATAGTATAAATCCAATTTTACTCCTTTCCATCGAAGAACTAAGTTCTATGCTACATGCCAACTTCATGGATAATAGCTTTAATCTAAGGAACTTACTTCTTTTTTTATCATAATTTCTCTTTCTTTTGCAGGGTTGCTGGGATTGGTGGTTCTAACAAGATCTACCTGGAGCAAATAACTAGCCACACGACAGAATAAAGACTAATGCACGAAAATTGTTGATACTCGTGATATAATGATTCACAACTACATGACAGGGTGTCAAAGTCCCAAGAAAAGCGTATAATACCTTTGCGTAAATTTCCACGTAGCGACGGAACTCAGGGTCCTCCACTAGAGCTTTATCTGTGGGGAGTTTCAACAGTCCCTCTAAATCCTCTTTCAGAAGCTCCATAGTTTAGTATAGCATTCACGTATATTAAAAACCATTAGTAAACCATATTTAATCCCGTCAAGATCGATGAAACATAAGAAAGATCAGGTCCTCATCAAATTCTTACACGAAGTATGAATTATCAAACTTCAACGGCTCTGCCGTCCAAGGGCCCTCAAACCCAGATCTCTCGCGATGCGCTCTCCCCTTTCAACAACAAGAAACCATGAATAAAAAGAATGTCACTTAGGTTAAGTTTGATACTTATATTTTTTGTATATATGCATATATATAGGTTTTGCAGATAAGGAGTGTGAAAGATACCAGAGTGTGTCCACCGGACAGTGCTACAATATCTTTGTCAGATAGACCCATCCGATAAAAGATGTCCCTTAGATGAGTTGCACCTAGAGAAAATTGGATTATCAAGATGTTCTTTAATAAGAAACACCCTTCTTCATATAAATACATATGTAGCTGTAAGATTAGCGTCCTATAGGCATTATATATCATATTACTAAAATACATACAGATGCACGCCCGTATGCATAACAGTATATATATCAGCACAGAGGATCTTATTTCTCAGTGTGAAGTTTTTCCTTTTATTATTGGATGAAGTTAAAGCCTGGGCAGCAAATAAACAGCATGATCAAGAGAAGTTAGAACCAGGAGGGTAACAAACAGCGGTTCAAAGGAATAAATGAGTGTGCCAAAGGCAGGGTAAGTGACTGGCCTCCTCAGAAAGGGGGTCGCAGCAACCAGGCCCAGGCCAAGCTCATGCTAAAAGCAAGAAAGTTTTGGAGATGGCCAATGAGGAGGAGTTCTTCAGTGACCAGCTTCTAGTCTTCAAGGTTACTTTGTCGCACACATCACTCTGCATCAAGTGCTTCGATTACAAATTATAAAGAAGTACCTCAAAACCCCGTGTACTATCAACACTCCACAGGTCACAGTGTGTATCAAATGTAAACTTCTTATTTTGTAACAGATCCCATATACAGTGATTTCCGTGGAGTTAGTTCCAATGCCGTGTCAGAATGGACCAGTCGGACTGGATCAACATTTAAATTGTCTTATGAAGGATTCTATGGATTGAGGACCATTTAAATATTCCCTTGTTTCCCCAAATCATCCCCTAAGCGTGCGTATCCACCTTCAATACTTCTCACTGCGCTCTATGAAGATGAGTTCTAGGCCCTACTATCGGTCATAAACTAGGTAGCACGGATACGGACACGGTGTCGGCCACCGACACCGACGGGGATACCGGACACCGCAATTTTCAAAAAATCAGATTTTGGACACCGCAGGACACCGCTATTTTTTAATATATTTTTATTTTATATATATATATATATATATATATATATCAAATATATTTCACAATCTAAAATAATAACTAAGTCAAAAAATATTTTCTGAAATGTTCTGGATAAAATAACTAAGTAAAAAGAAAAAAAAAACAAAAAAGAAAGAGAGAGACTTTCTTCACTTAATAGTAGTACTAATGCAAGAAACAGAGGGAGAAAAAATAAAAAGAAAGAAAGAAATGAGTCAAATGACTATTGACGGAGGAGAAAAAAAGAAGAAAGAAATGAGTCAAATGACTCTTCACTGAAGAGTTCATACTTCACAGAGAAAGAAACGACAGGGAATAGAAGAAAAAGGAGAAGGGATGAGGAAGAAGGATCTGTGGGTCAGCGACGGCGGCGGAGGACCTCCGGCGACAATCAAGTGAGCTCCGGCGATGGTGACAGCTACTTCGGTATCTGGCGACGGCGACTGGATCTGTCGGCCTCAGCTTCTCCGGCGACTGGATTTGTTGGCGACTGAGCTCCGGCGACAGCTCCGAGTCGGTAATGGCTCAGAAGGGCACCTGTGAGGTGAGGGAGAAGGAATCGGTCGTGAGGTAAGAGAAGCAAATGGTCCGACACTGCGCCACGCCGTGTCCGACACTCCTCGGTGAAGTGTCCGACACGGTGTCGGAAAATTAAAAAAAATAAAAAATTCTCGACACCGATCGGCGGTGTCCGACACGTGTCGGGCGGTGTCCGGGGGGTGTCGGAGTGTCCGTCCGTTTGGGACACCAAATCTCCACCTAAGAGAGGTGTCCGTGCTTCAAAGGTCATAAATGAAAGAAAATGGAAATCAAGCTGACTCTCCTCTATGAAAACCAATAAAAACACACATTGACTACATGAAAGACCAACCTTGCTTGGCATCAGGAAGGCGTCCTTCTTTAGGACAATCCGCGGAATCCTGAGAATTTAGAAATAGTCAAAAATAATTACAAAAACCTTCAAGAAATTGGTCAAGGATTCCCCTGGAACATACCTTTCTTCCTGGGACGAAGTCGATAGTGGGGCCTCCAGTGACCTCAACTGCAACAACCCCGGCTAGCAGGGAATAGGATTAATCAAAAAGAGTCATTCTAAAAGTTCAAACCCACAAAGCTCCAACCTATTTGTTTTCACATTAATGTATACTCATGAGATCCTACTTGTTGGTAACCTTGACCATTATATACGGCTCTAGAGGAATCAATTCGTCTAACAGGCCCCCTTGTAATAAATATTATCTGGCCTCGAAGGGCATGTGACTATTGCATTAGGACTACTTACCAAAGGTCTACTCACATTCTCATAAGCCGGTGCACATTTTAGCCCCGAATGAGGTGTGGACAAGCATATAAGATAATTTGCACCGGTGAGTGAGAAATTAAGGAGTCAAGCATTGGAGGACAAAAGAAAAGGAAAGTGTGCGGTTTCACCACAAGTGTGGCGCTAGACAAAGTGAAATGGTAAACCAAAATATGAGCAACCAACTACAAGTCCTTGGTATAAAGACGCTGCTAGGTTAGGTTTTACTCAAAGCATGTTCTGTACAATCGCCTTTTTCATTCTTTTTATTTTTGGAATCCATTATGCACAAAATTGCTGAGTTGAATGTACATGTTTCATAGCATCACCCCTATTGTGTTACTGTCATACCTTAGTTGTAGGAAACTCCTAATATGGTGACGTTTCTCTCTCGGAAACTCGCTTTTGCGATCCCAAGTTAGGAGCTCCATGGGATCTCGTCCCAAGCTAAGATGGGAACTCGATCCCGCTAGTTGGATAGAGATGTATGGAACAAGTGATAGAATACATGAAAATCAAGCTCTTTTCAACTCAATTCCTTATTTCTCTCTTCCTTCAAGTCCTTAAAGTCTCCTTGTCTGTTGTTGCTATCTATGTAAACTATGTTAAACAAATGATAATACTCTTTACGCATTTATTTATTCAAGCCGCTCCCAACCTCAAATTCTTCTTGGTGCTCCCACACCCCCCCCGCCCCCGCTCCCACACCCGCCCCCGCCCCCGCCCCCGCTTTGTGCAACTAAGTGTCATACACATCATAATATTGATAGACCTCCCTTTGATGGTGTTCGTATAAATACAAATGTTATAAGGGAATGCAGCAAGTCATAACTTTGCTAAGTTGAATGCTCATATCATAGGCTATATGTATACCTTAGTTAGAAGGCATGTAAAAAAATTTCTAAATACAATAGAGAATTCTCCAGGAAGTAGATGGTTGATGCACAAGTTCTCAGTTCACTTCGAAAGTTCAAAATAAATAGTATAAACTTAGCATTATCTCTGATATTCAAAGAAAAAATTTATTCGGCACTTTGCCCCGTTTAATCAGGACAAAAAGACCATTGTGCAATCCTTGGTACCCAACCCCAAGTCTAAATAGGTTAATCTCCCTTGCATGATATATTTATTCTTTAGACCAAGTCAGTATTGTAAAAAAGTGGGACGCATTTTTATAGAGACAAAACAAGCAATATGGCAAAACTTCTCATCGGTTGAACTTGGAAGCATGAGATCCCCACTGGAATTGATACTGGAAAATAGAAACCACAAATGTGGGAAGGAACCACATGTTTCAAATCTTTTACTGATTTAAACAAGATCTAGATGTATTTTTCTTTCATAATCTTGTATCTGATCAATTAGGACATGTATGTATGCAAGACAAGTTAGGAACTAAAGACTAAGCTGCTCCAAGGAGTAAAGATATCCAAAACCTAATTATCAGGAAGAAAACCACGTTTAATTTCTGAAGCTGTGATCACCTGGTAGAGGTCAGCATATGAAATTTTTGGATGTTTGGCCTTCACTTCTTCTGATACCAAAGCAAAACCAGAACCATTAGGGACTGATATGTGATACACTAATTCGTGTAAAAATAATAACAGAAACGGTAGAAAAACAAATTTTCCCAAGATCTTAAATTATGGCGTTATTCTCAAGTAATTTATGCACCACCCAAAATCAAAAGGGTAAATTACACACGGCACCCCTGAGGTTTACCCTAAACTACACACGGACCTCCTATCTTTGTAAATTACACTCCGCTCCTAAAATCTGGATTTCTTTGACGGTGTTAACGGCTGGTCATAAAAAGACGTTTCTACCCTCGTATATAAGTACACAGTGTCTCTTGAGTTACAGACTTCGAGAGAGGGGAAAGACGAAAGTTGGTACAGAGGGAAAAAGGGGATCAAAATCGATCACGTTTCTTCAAGGCTGTGAAATCGAACCCAGCGGCGACAACGACGTCGACGGCGAGAGAGAGTGAGTTTGTTTCAGGTGGGTCTTTAGTACACAGGAGTTGGATTAGCCAAAGCAGATCGCGAAAAAGGACGCCAAAGCAGATCGGCCGGATTCGAACCGGCGGCGAGCAGTGGGTGGTCTTTGCATGTGGGTGTTGAGTAGTGGGTGGTCGTTTGCCGTGATCTGGACTGATTTAGTTCGTCGGAATGGTGTCGCCGGCAGTGGCCATTAGTGGGTTGGCATGATTGGTGGTGGTCGAAGTGTGCCGCTATGGTTGTGGATGGCCTGCGATTGCGATGTGGCTGGCGATGGGTCGTGGTAATGGGGATAGCGGTAGCAGGGCCATTGCCGGCGGGGTCGCTGGACGTTGTTGGTGGGTGGTGGATTGTGGTGATGGGGGAGCGGTGGCAAGGACAGTTGCCAGAGTAGTAGCCGGACGGTTTTGCCGGCGGTGTTGTACTTTTTTGAAAATGAAGTTAGCCGGGCCTGGTTTGTACTGTGATCTTTATGTTATAATGTATTGGGAATGCAGAATCTACATGTTTAACATGACGTGAGACATGCATACCATCCACCTTAGTCCAATGGAGTATCAATGCGTCTCTGTTTCCTTTTAGTTTTGCAAATAACATTGCCTTGCCCTTTTTTTTATTCAAGTTATTACCCTGGATATGGGTCTTCTTTTTGCGGAAACAAAATATCGTGGAGAGTTTGAGGAGAGACTGAAGAAGCTGATGGAGGAAATCATACGATGTGATGCATGTGCTCTCTCTCCCCCCCCCCCCTCGACATGGGTCTACAGAGGAGAAAGAGAATGAAGAAGAAGAAGAAGAAGAAGAACTCTAAAGGGCAAGAAGGGTTTTATTCAAGAAAGGGAGGGTAGTTTGGGGGTGAAAAATCCAAAAAGGGAGGTGTCAAGAATTCTTTAGACGGAGTTAGGGTTCTTGTCAATTTTGTGTAGCTCCGTGAAATGCGCGTACAAACCTTAGGGAGCGAAGTGTAATTTACAAAAATAAGGGGGTCCGTGTGTAGTTTAGGGTAAACCTCAGGAGTGCCGTGTGTAATTTATCCAAATAAAAAATCATTAAATTTTTCAGAGAGTTCATTAAACAGATAACCCTGCTAATCCTTATAACATCATATGGTTTGCCAATACTCTCGATAGGCATATGGATATCTTAAAAGACTCTTCCTAGCTTTGTGTTTCAGTTGCTAATAGGTGGCCCCAGTCCAATCTGAAGACAATAACCATGTGGCAAACAGCACAAACTAATGTGCAGACAGGCTTCATGTGCACAAATATTTTTTGAGGTAGTTTTGACATATAGATTCTTTGCTACATTGACAGAGTTTAAAGGTTTTATCAACCCCATTTTTATTGATGTCTGACGTATACCCATGGCGATTTGCTCTGCGCCAACAGCAGGATCACAATTTCTCACTTACAGTGATCACAATGTCATAATAATCAGATTTTGACTCTTGAGAAAACATTACTTTCAGTTCTACACTAGAACCATAATTCTCAAACGGCAATACATAGCGTGCATCGAAATCCCATATTTGTGTCGGGTATCCTATAGGATATCATCAGATACAGAACACTGTTTTCAAATTCAAGAAAATACATTATAAACTTTTGAAAACCAACGTAATCTATTTCCAAAAAGAAAAAAGAAAAACAATGCAATGGAAATAAATCTTATCACGTCACAAATATAGTCTGACACCGCGTGTACATTCTGTAGTTTAAATAACTAGTTGTAACAAATAAGCGACAAATTCTACAAAATTGAATTGCGGCTAGTGACCTGGAAGCACATTGATAACTTTAGAAGAGGCCAACATATGATGAGACTATATGCCATAGTAAACTCTAGATGTTTGATCAGACCACCACACCCACAACTCGTACACCGTATGGATATGAAAATTTACCGCAAAGGTCAATTGCAATTTTCAAGCCATTGTTCGAGCAATGTTTGTACTCTTCCTCATTCCTGATTGAGCCGTTAGGACCTCCCGTCTTTGTTTTCGCATCGTAAGTGCCTGCATCATGCCATCTGCAAAATATGATATAGCTTCTTGTAACGAGTACTTCCAGCATAACTTCCAAAATTATACAGATTTTCCGAAGGAAAAGCAGAAAGCCTATACAAATATGTTAAGTTACTGTCTGCCAGCATAAGAAAATCACTGTGGAATGAACTCAAAGATGGAGGAAGAAGGCAAAATACAAAAAAGATAGAGGAAATTACGCCGAACGAAGCACGATAGGAGCGCAATTCTTGCTGGAAATGAGAGCCCGAAGGTGTCGTCGAGCCCTCTCAACTTCCTTCAGGTACTCTGCGTCCACCGCTACAGTTGCCGCGGCCATTGCAGGACCTAGCGCAGCCAAATCGAATGAAAAACTAGGGTTTGATTTGATTATCAATGTGTGTATGTGTCCTGTAGAGAGAGGTTAGGGAAAGAATCAGGGAGAGAGTGGTGATGGGGAAGCAAAGAAACGGATCATTTTCGAGAGGGAAAAACAACAGTCAGGTGACGTGTCTGCTTGTAACTGTTTTCTGGGGGCGCGTGTAATTGGGCGGGGGTGGGCCCATGCTTTATCTTTCATTGGCTTGCGGATTAACGAACTTTCGTCAGTGTCGTCAACTTTTAATGGGCCCAACCCCTCGGACCCTAGAGCTAGGAGAGAAATACACCATAGATTCATAAACTGCAGGCTCAACAAAGGCCCATTATGATGAGGCCCAACAAAGGCTCTCGGCCCAGTCCTCTGTTCGAAGTTTTCCGAGTTTCTATGATTTAGCCTCACCCAAAAGAAAGGGCAAGCTCATTCTTTGTCAAAGCTGGAAGTTTAGCTCCAATAAAGAAAAAATTTACAAGTGTTTCTGAGCTACATTTTTTATCGAAATGACACATTATCGTGACGCTTATAAGACATCTAGTGAGTGGTGCCAAAGTAAAATTTACGTTAAGCTCAAGTACATGAAGAAAGCTACTACAAGATGTCTTAATTTAGTGGTTCTGAATGCTTAATCTAACTTGTGTTTTTCATGTTATGTCCTCTTTCTAATGTGAGATGTTTGAATTTCGAGATCATTCTTATAAAGATATGTGGCCTTGTCTCATTGTTTTCCTAGTCTCATTACCCAAAAGTTTCCAAATCTATAATAATCTCGTAGCATTTCCCTGCAACCGGAATGCCATGTATCAGCTAACTCCACACTCAAAATTCCCGAAGCAAACCTCTTAACATGAAGGGGAAAGTAGGGAATGACCCCATTTACTTTACACGTTGTGCGATTTGCCCCCCTCCACTTCAAAATTAACCACTAAACCCCCCCACACTTACAGAAATTGGGCACCTTAGACGGGTCCGTTATGAATAGTGTGAAATGACCAAAATACCCTTATTTCTTTATTAGTTAATGACCCCATGTACTATACACGGTGTGCAATTTCCCCTCCTCAACTTCAAAATTAACCACTAAACCCCCTTACACTTACAGAAATTGGGCACATTAAATGGAAACCGTTAAATTTAAATGACAATTTTACCCATGACCCTCCCCCCCGCCCCCCTTCATTCCCCACCCCCCACCCGTTAGACCAGTCCCCCACCCCATTATGCGCTACCAGATTCATTGCAAACAAGGGATTGCTGCAATCTGCACCTCCTCTTCTGGTCAACCCCGCTACAATTGGTGATTCACTGAGCACAACCACTGGTCTTTTTCTCCGACCACCAGGGAGTTACAAAAAAAAAAAAAGGAACCACGATTGCCGTTGGTATATCACCGGCGCAACAACTACCATGATCAGCGTCACAGTAACCACCATTCTGGCCAACTCCCCCAACTTTATACTGTCTGGCTACACATCGTCGTGAGTTGCCTCATCGCTGCCATTTCCCACCACCTTGCGTCTGCAAGCTAGTGGGGCTTCTTCATCGGCCACCAACCGACCGACGCAATCAACACCGGTAACATCAATCCCCACAGACACAGGCTATCGGCGTCTGATTGCCGCACATCCGTCCAGATCCCTGCCACCACGATCGACGACCACGTCCCCAAATCCCAGGTCTAACCTCCGTCGTCATTTCACCCCAATCCACAACATCGCGCCAAGCAGGCTCACATGACCACCGTGACTGGCTACACGCCGCTGGGGCTGCACCAGATTCGCGATGACGTTGCCGCCACAGTCGCATGCGAGTAGCGTGTGTGTATGTTTGCAGTGGGTGCGCGTCTGTGTCTGGGTTTAGGGTATGTGTGTGTGTGTGTGTGTGTGTGTGTGTGTGTGTGCACGTGCGTGCGTGCGTGCTGGGTGTGCGTGGAGTGTGTGTATGTGGGATTAAGTAAAAAGTCTGAGAGGAGAGAAAAAGAAGTTGAAAGAATGGTATTAAACTTAAATAGGATAAGGAAATAAGGGTATTTTGGTCATTTCACGAATATTCATAACGAACCCGTCTAAAGTGCCCAATTTTCGTAAGTGTGGGGGGGGGGGTTAGTGGTTATGTTTGAAGTAGAGGGGGGGAAATCGCACACCGTCTATAGTACAGGGGGTCATTAGTTAATTACCCCTAACAGAATGGGCAAAAACGTCATTTACAAAAAAAAATCGTTAGTCAACGCGCGTGTTGACCACGCGCTGTTAAATTTAACGGTTTCCGTCTAAGGTGCCCAATTTCTGTAAGTGTGGGGGGGTTTAGTGGTTAATTTTGAAGTGGAGGGGAGCAAATCGCACAACGTGTAAAGTAGAGGGGGTCATTCCCTACTTTCCCCTAACATGAATCAATGCCTCCGTCACAAACCTCCTAACATGAATCAATTCCTCCATCATTTACCACCTCATTGTCTCGTGGCGATGCCTTCGCTATCCAACCAAACGGTGAAACTCTCCGCTATAGTTGTTTTTGAATTGGCAATAGCACATAATGTTATATTTTGCTATATTTAAATACATAAAACAATCACGATAAGTTTAGAGGGGGGGTGGATTTGGGACCCAGAGAGGGGGGGAAGAGATCTGTCTTAGGCAGTTCAGGGGAGGGGGGTCGGGTTTTAGAGCTCTTTTCTAGGAATAAGCATCATGCGTGTCTACTTTGGTAAGGTTTGGTAAGTTGTGGATGAGTTGTAATTCCTCCGCCCTGTATTCCAATAATTTATTTCGGATTTGTTACGGGTTAGTCAAAGGATGGACATTGCGGTGTTGTAGATCCTGGGATGTGTGATGCGACTCTTAAACAGTGTTCTCACCTTTGTGTCGTGCGGTTGCCGATTGTTTGCGTTATTGTTACCACCTTATAGTTTGTTCTTATTTCTATTTCGTTCTTTGCATTCCAAAACATGTAAATTTTGCATGTTACTTAAAGTTGAATTAAAATGTAGGATATGTTCTGCTCTAATTCAATTATATTGCGTATAAATTTATTAGGTTTGTTGTTAGTGTGGACTTTCGTGGTCATGTATACTGAGTCACGAGCATGTCGTGACCGATGATATTTGTAAGCTCTAGGACAAAGCGACTATGTATCTTGAAAATTATCAATGCAATTCTCATATTCTAACTTTAAAAAAACAATCACGATAACATGCTTGCAGTAAAGAGGTTTATGGTGAAGAGTTTATGATAATAATTCGGTTTACGGTTTATGTTCAGCGAAGGGTGCATAATCTTTGTAAGAATGTGTAGTAACCTCATTTATGGGGTATAAGATTTTCTATACTGGAGTAGGAGCAATTGGACCATGTTAAATGAAAAGATTTGGGGCGAGCATCTAACTAGTGAGGTCAATCTGATCGACGAAACTGAATTGTTCAGTTCAATCTATTTTCAAATAACTCAAAGAAATAGTCGATTCCGTTCATTTTCGCAAAAATCAAACAATTGGCAAGGTCGATTCTACTTCAATTCATTCGAAGAGGTTAAAACCGAATAGAACTAATCGAACCGAATATGAATATGTGTGTGTGTGTGTGTGTGTGTGTGTGTGTGAGCTGATCTATTGCTCGCGCTGGCAACTTGACCCAAGTGGCCAGCACAATCTAGCCGTCCATGCTCGATTTATGGATGGCCCAGATCGTTTTTTACATTTTTTAAGTCCGTCCGCCACATAATACACCGGACTATTTTTTGACAAAAATATCCTCGAGCTTGAGGGAATGCAATAGGCTACTGTGCTCGTTCGCTACATAATGTAGCAGACGGTAAATTCAGCTTTATTCTTTCACTCTTTCTCTCTTGTTTGAAATGAAGAGATTGAACAACAAGCATGGGCGGTGGCAGCAACCGGCCAAAACGCACCCAATGCCTATTATTTCCTCTGCTGCGGCTCCACAAAGAAGAAAAAGATAACCATAGCAGTGATTCCCCACCACCATATCAACGCACTTCGTCACCCGATTGAACACCGCTATCGATTCACCATTCAGGTACTACTGAGCAGGCAATTTTCGTCACGCGATAATGCTTGGGTTGAGCACTGTAAACGAGGTGAATCAATCTCCACCATGTCTCTGCACCGAGTAGTGATTCCGTTCTCGCAGTGCGCATCAGCCACCCACTCACAAAACCCACGTTCAAGACATCAATATAATTGCCGTTTTCTTCCCTTGAAAATTTCTCTCTCTCTTTTTCTTGTTGTTTTTGTGTTTCTTTTTGCGCTGACTTGGAGGTTTTGAAAATGCCGTCGGAGCGGAACTGGAGAGGGAGGTGAGGCTGTTTCTTGACCGTGACATGTTGGTAATTTCATAACTATCTCCTTCTCTTCATACTGCCAAGCACGGCCAATCGGTTGTGATGACATACCAGGTCTGTCACACGGATCTTGGTGACGGGCTGGGGGGCGACGACTCTTTCTCTTCACATTACCAAGCACGGCCAATCGGTAGTGCTGACATATCAGATCTGTCACGCAGATCTTGATGTACATGTGAGAGCACAAAGAACCACAAGATATAAAGAGAAGGAAAAAGAGGCAGAGAGAGGAGCGGATATGGAACTCAACCTCTGTGCAATAGTCGTCCGCTACATTATGTAGCTGACGACTATATTGGACACCTTTTTTTGCTTTTTTGCATGCGGGGTCAGGGACAATTTTGTCAAATTAATGTCTACTACATTATGTGGCTGACGGACTTAAAAAAATGCAAAAAAAAATCTGGGCTGTCCACAGATCGTGCATGAACGGCCAGATCGCGCTGACAACTTGGGTCAAGTTGCCAGCGCAAGTGATTGTGGTCTTCAATCCCACGCTGGTTGGTGACGACTGACGAGGTGGCCGGTTGTGTGCGATGGGAGGAGACAACATTAGCCTTGGAGGATTTGGTTAATGAAGGTTGTGGAATTGAACGATTGGTAGTATATATTGATTTTGTTGATTATATGGTGGTGATTTCGATATGGGTGGTGGGAGGTTACGGGTTTCACAGGTCGCGGCAGGTTTTGGTGTTGTTGATGGTGTAGCGTTGGTGGGAGTTTGGCAGGTTGACTGGTGGTTGTTATGGCGATAAGAATCTCCATGCGTTGATGCATCATAGACGCTCATTGGTGTTATCCATCATTATGTTGATAAATCACTACCGTCTATATGGTCTCTCTCTCTCTGTTTCTTTAATTTAAAGAGTTTCATGTCTACAACATAGAAATGTCAATGGGTAGGGCTTGGGCTGGCCCACCGGGCCAACGGAGAAAACGGACCAACAAGACTTTGGGCCACGGGGAACCAGGTCAGGCCTACTAGGGGATATAAGGGCCCGGTCCAAGCCCAGGGCCTAAGCCCTAACTTCAAGGCCGGGCTTGAGCCAGGCCCAGGCCTGAATAATTTTTTTTTAAAATATTTTTATTCATGTTTTATTTTGCGAAAAAAAGTACCCACTATATTATGCGATCAACTCTTTTACTCCAACTTGATTACATATTTCTAGGACGAGTGTAAAACTAAAAAATAATTGCTAAAAAGTTGCTTCTATTAAGAAAAATGTAATCCACATATTATCTACTTACATTTATCAAAGTCACTTCACACTATATATGCTTTGTTGCATTAACTACATACAAATTATTCCCAAAAATATCATGAACAGTAAATTACCACACTAAAATAATAATTTCTCATATACGTGAAAAGTACTCAAAAATGGTAACACATAAATAGCCTTAACCAAAAAATAAACCACGGAAGCAATAAATATACAATTAAAGCCACAACAAATTACCACTAAGAGAAACAAAAACAAAATCATAGATGACAAAGCAAATTCTGTAACGAAAACATTAAATGAAAGCCCACTTAAAAATCATCAAAAACACGTCTCCGTCAGCGCCCGCGCATGCACACTCACACACACTTCACTGTGTGTGTTAAAAAAAACACTAATCAGATGAACTTAATAACACCTCCAAAACTATTAATTTAACCAAAAAGATCCAAAATACCAAAAAAGATGAAAATATAATAAGATAGAATTTCAAAAAAAGAAAAGAAAAAAAATTAAGGGGGCGACACTCGGGTCGGGCCGGGCCGAGCAAAACCCGGGCAGGGCTCGTTTCTCAAATCCTTGGCCCTATGGACCAGGGCCGTACTGTTCACCCTTTAGGGTGGGGCTAGACCGGACCATTTTAGGGTGGGGGCGGCCGGACCCTTTTGACACCTCTACTAAAACACGTGTCATTTTTGCTTTCAAAGTATGAAATGATGAAATTAGCCTTGAACTTAACACGAAAAACAAAAGGAGAGACTCTGCCTGGAAATCCGTACGTTTACCATATTCGTTTTATGTTTTTATTTTCATGATTTTTGTTTTCAGTTAAAAAATACGCTCCTGTACTTTTATTTTTTTTCACCAAAAAAAATTTAGCTACATTTTCTTACAATAGGTTAAGTTTGGGTGAGAAAAACTGAAAACACCCCAGAGTTGTTTTTAGTTTTTTGTAACTATTTGAGTAATTTTACCCAAAACGAAAATAAAAAATGATAAAAGTACAAAAAAATAATCTTTTTTATTATCATTGTAAAAAATAAAAAACGAATATGGTAAACGTACGGACCTAAGATTTAGCATAATATGAAGACAAGTTACAAAACTTTAAGAATTAGTTTTAAAAAAATAGATAAATTGGAAAGACAAAATTAAAATCTGTCCTTTCTAAAATTTGTTGGTTTTAATTTTTACTTATAAGTCTGTAACTTTCTACGTCGACGTATGCCTTAATTACCCTCGCCCATTTAAAACATTTTCATATGAACCAAGTCATGCCAGTTGAACAAAATTAAGAATCAAGAATTTACGTAATGATTTAAAAAATGAGTAAAGTATGAAGAAATTAATAAACTTTTATGCTCATTAAAAATAGAGGAAAAGAAGGAGAAACAAAAATAAAATGGCTAATTATACCTATGTCCCTGAAGTTTGAGGGTAATTACACGCGAGGACAATAATTTGCAATAATTGCATTTATGTCCATTGACCAAACGGAATACAAAAATACTTAACGGTTTTGACAAAAAGACCTATTTGCCCCTAAATAAAAGCTGAAATCCTGATTTGCCCCTGGGAGGCAGAAAGCGGGAAAGTCCATGATCGTGCGACAGTTCTTTATTATCCCTTTTCTCTCTCTCTCTCTCTCTCTCTCTCTCTCTCTCTCTCTCTCTCTCTCGCTACCCGTTTGTTCATCTTGCTTCATCACCAAAAAAAACCCTAAAAATTGCTAGTTCGTGGAAGATTGAGGTCGTGGTTGACGTGAGAAGGCTGCACAAGAAACAGGTTAGCATTCACGAATCCATTTACAACCCAGTGTCGATCATTTTCTTGAAATGTTAATACACTGTGTTTGGGTTTCTTTTCTGTAAAATGTAGGTTTTTTTTACACTCATTTTCTCGTAGATCAACACATCGTAGATGATTTCATGTTATGATATTCCACTACTCAGTTCGAATTTTAGGGTTTACAGTTTTCTGTATCGATTTAAATGTATGTCTGTGATAGCATGTAAATGTAAAGTGTCTATGGTTTTTTTTCTTGAGATATATCTTTAATTTAAAATGTAGTGGGTTGTATGTTATGTAGGTTAGTTGCTCGTCATGTATTTGATGTATCTGTTTAGGTATAGTATCTTGCGGGAATGAAAAATTGGGGGTTTTCTTTAAAAACCTTAATTAGTGACAAATGATGTTGTATATTGTTGTTTATGCAGTCTTTTGCCCTTACATGTTAATCTATAGCCTTTACAGATGTAATTAAATGTAGGATTTTTGTTCTTTTTTTGATCTTATACCAGGTTCAGTTATGGCTTCTCTTAGCCATGATCTTAGGGTGCATTATGATAACAAGTTTGAGTTCACTATACCCAATGTTGATCCAGATAGGTACAGTTACATAGAGCTGCGAGAGGACATATGTAGTCTGGGACTTTAGGATGTTTTGAGCAATGTTAGTGTAATGTTTGCCATGAGTGCTTTGGTTGGTGGGACTGAGATGTGTATTGACATTGTAGATGATAGGAGTTTGATGGAAATGTTTAGGTTAAACAAGAGAGTGAAAGTGATAGATGTTTATGTGTTTGCTGTGGAGGCAGTACCAGAAATGGTATATGAGACCCTACATTTTGGGGCTGCTCCTGAAGAAGAGTCTAGGCAAGCAGAAGATGATGTAGTTGTTATGCCCAGGGTGAGCAGTAATGAGGATGGGGTGGAAACAGGGAACATGGAGACCAGGGAGGAGGTTGTAACTGAAACAGCTAACAGTGAACACAGGGAGGAGGATATAACTGAAACACATAACAGAGATAAGGATACAACTGAAACAGATAATAGAGATAAGGATACAACTGATACAGCTAGCAGAAGAGATAAGGATACAACTGAAACAGATAACATAGATAAGGATACAACTAAAATAGATAACAGAGATGAGGATATAACTGAAACAGTTAATAGAGAGGAAGCAAGTGAGGAGGATAGTGATGAAGCAATTGATAGTGAAGGCAGTAGTGAGGATGAAAGTGAAATAAGAGAAAGGGTGAGCAGTGAAGAGGAGGATAGTGATGAGGCAAGAGACAGGGAGGGCAGTGGTGAGGATGTAAATGAAACAGTAAGGGCAGTGGTGAGCAGTGAGGAGGAGAGTGATGAAACAGTGAAGACAATGGTGAGGACAATGAGGATGGGGATGTTAGCCTAAGGGAAAGTGATGATCTAGATTCAAGTAGTGATGATGGGGTGGGGATGCATGTGGATGATATGCCTGACTATAAAGGGAGTGATGATTGTGAACCACAACATGACAGTGACTCTAGTGTTGATGTTGGGAAGGATAAAATTGAAAAATTGAGAGGAAAGGTAAAAAGCCAACTGTTGGGCCTATTTTATTTGAGGTAGGCCTGCTATTTGAGGATGTACATTCATTTAGAAGTGCATTGAAGGACTATGTGATACAAGAGGGGTTTAAGTTGGTCAGAGATAAGAGTGATTTTGTAAGAGTCAGTGGGCATTGTGCAAGAGATAGCTGCCCTTGGAAAATTCATGCATCTGTATGCCCTGATAAAACAACATTCAAGATTGAGTCTATTGGACCAGCCCACACTTGTGTTAGAGAAGGTAGAATCCAAGAAGCTACATCACCTTGGATTGCTAACAAGCTCATAGATCTCATTAGATCAAATACAGATATTAAAATTGCTGGTATGATGGCAGAAATGAAGAAGTACGGGGTGCAACCTAGGAGAATGCAGTTATATAGGGCCAAGAAAAAGGCATTAGATTAGATGAGATTTTATATTGGATGAAATACGTGTTAGTTTGGGTATGTTATTTTATTTGCATTGTTGTTGAAAGAATTTAAGATGAATTTAGGGATGTTATTTTATATTGGATGAAATACGTGTTTTGGACTTGACAGTCACGTGCTATGAGTTGCAATGTTAGTTTGGGTATGAGTTTGAAAATGAGTTGTGTCATTTTGGAGTTAACTGTTACAGGTTTGGTAAGTTTTGGATATGGATGATAAATGTTATTTTCAGTTTGGACATAAATGTTACACGACTGATTGATATTTGGACATAACTGTTACAAAGATGTTGAAGTTTGGACATCTTTGCAATAATCACCATACAATATCTACTGTAAATACTTCTGTGCACATTTGTTGCAAACAACAAGTTACTTCACTAAATAAAAGGTTTGATATACACAAATTACTTCACTAAAGAAACAAGAACAACCATTACATAATAGTCATCAAATACTACAGCCCTAAACTGCCTAAACCCTACTACTTCACTCCAATGGCAATGGCCAATAAACACATCAAGAAGCAGCCTATCAAAGCCATTTTCAACAGTTTCATGATCTCTTCCAAGCTGTCAACCCTCATAACTAGTGGCCTATCATGCTCCATTAAACCACCAAACTGACCCATGGCTTCAGGTACATTCTGGGTGCCAAGTTGGAGTGCAAGAAGGCCAAGATTGGTAGGATTGCATCATGCAAACATGTTGCACTCTCCGAATGGACATGTGTAGTACAGCTTATGTTTGTTATTGTTGGACCATGAAACCTTAATCGAAGCCTTGTGTCCACAATTGCAATCCTTGTCCTCATAGTTCAGGTCACATGGTTGATTCGATCTCTTACGTCCAATATTTAAAGAAGACCTGGATATTGACATGAACAATCTGCAAATGAAAAGGATATAAGTGCTTAGGTAACAAACATGAAAAATCTGAAAAACACACTGGGGACTTTTAACAAAAATCTGGTGTGCATATGTACCAGTAGATATAGAGGCATATATAACAGTAGATGTTTGGGGATTAACGAAGACAGCAAAGCCTAAATTTTGGTTGACAACCCTAATTTAGAATAAACCCAAATTTTTCCCTAAATTGATAAACCCTAATTTTGTAACCCAAGGTTAGCTCAGTTTACCTTTAATCTGCTGCGGCTTTTGAATATCCTACTTTGCACTCACACAGAATCCAAGTTGTCCACCTTTGTGCTTAGTCCTTCAAGTAAATTTGCCTCAGTCGTTCATAGGGTTCATTGTTCTTCTTTTGCAATCGCACAAAATGTCCAAATTTCACCTTTCTGTCCATTTGTTTAATACCCACTTGAGTTAACAAATACATTTTGAAATTGGAAGCGGGAAATGCCTGGCACGTGAGAAATTTTTTGCCTTATATTGTTCTATACAGTATAAGGGTAAAGTTGGGATTTTCAAAATACGTATTAATGATATCATAAAAAAGTACACTTTTTGGACGAAATTCTAACGGATGGACACGGGTGATACATTTGAAACACTTTTGGTCACGGAATGTTACATTTTGAAATTTTGTGTCCTTGACTGTAATTACCTTCTAACTTCAGGGACATAAGTATAATTAACTCAAAATAAAATCACTCCTTACTCAAATTTGTTATTTTCTATTGTATAAGTTACAACTCTGTAATTTTAAACGTACGCCTGAATACTCTCATCCATTTAAAACATTTTCCATATGAAGCACCGAAGCAGGTCATGTCCGTTGAAAAATTGAGTTACCAAACTACCCCTCTGAACCACCGAAACCGAGTGCATGCTTCCCGTACACCTTTCTCGTGTCAGTATCGACCTAATACCTCCACTAGTGTCAGTTTGGATTCTGCATGCAAATGGGCATTTTGGTCATCCTTAATTCTCTTTTTCAGTTTTATTAAAATTCCGGCACACTGCCCAACGCTCATTGCTCCTGCACATCTCAAAAACTGTTGTCTTCCTCACCACTCCCACTACGTACATCCACATCCCTTCCTTCCTTAGAGAGAGACAGAGAGTACTCTCTGCACACTCTTCCAGATAAACAAATAAATAGCAATAGTGTTATAGTATATTTCTTGAAGTGTGAGGTAAAACGAAGCGGTGAAGGGAAACTGAAGGCCTCCAAGGTTTTCAGAAAAGAGAAGCGAAGTTCTGCTCTACCCGTCTCCTTCATTGATGAAAGCTTCAAAGTGTATTGTTAGCTTTGTTTTCTTGCTCCCCATATGGGGTTTAATTCTCTTTGTGTTATAGAGATACGGAGAGATGGGTTTTGTGATTTGAGGGAAACAGACTAAAATCCAGATGGGAACTAATTGAAGATCTTGGAAACCGGAGTTGTAGACTGTGTGTTCTGTTGAGAGAAATTAGAGAGATGGGCTGCTGTTATTCAAGAATAGAGAGGGAAGAGATGGTGGCGAGATGCAAAGCAAGGAAGAGATACATGAAGCAGTTCGTGAAAGCAAGACAAGCTTTCGCTGCATCGCACAGCATGTACCTACGCTCACTTCGAAGTACAGGTTCCGCTCTGCTTCAGTTCGCCACCGCCGAAACCAACCTCTACCTCCACCAGCACCACCAGAACCACCACCTCCCACCGCTAGTCCCCACGCCGCCGCATCGACCCCTAACACCTTCACCGCAACCACCACCGCGTCCTCCTCCAATGAGCCCCAGTTCCGAAACCTGGACCACCTCCACCACAGCCTCCTCCGCCCTCCCGCCGCCGCCACCTCCTCCGCCGCAGCTTTCTAGTTGGGATTTCTGGGACCCATTTATGCCCTCATCTTCAAGATTAGTGACCGAGGAGGAATGGGAGGCGACGACCCTAACGTCGGAGGCCGCCGTCACCACCACCGCGGCGAGCACGGCGGCGCCGCCGTCAGCGATAAGAGTGTTCTCCAAGGACACGGCAAAGAGCGAGCTTGCCGTGGTGGTGTCCACCAAAACCAAAGATCTGGTTGAGATCATGAAAGAGCTTGATGAGTACTTCCAAAATGCGGCTGATGCCGGCGGTCAACTGTCGTTGCTATTGGAAGTCCCCAGCAGTACCTTTTCCGGCCAAAGACCCGAAGGTAATGCCACATGTGTACATAATCACACGTCTTTTGATAGGCACATGTATGCACGTGTGTCATTCCATGTCTGTGTGCTGTGTCATGTCTCATGTCCCATTCACAAATATATATATATATATAGACTAATAGAGAATAAGTACGTGAACTGCAATTTCTGTGTGTGTGGGTGTGTTAACT
Organism: Escallonia herrerae; assembly: GCA_033070095.1. Classification (NCBI taxonomy): domain Eukaryota; kingdom Viridiplantae; phylum Streptophyta; class Magnoliopsida; order Escalloniales; family Escalloniaceae; genus Escallonia; species Escallonia herrerae. The sequence goes on from JAVXUP010000683.1 coordinate 254,879, forward strand.
TTTGAATCTTGGTACAGGTAAAGTTTGTGGGCAAGGAAAGACTTTGACACCATTGTTGTGGACATGGGGCTCGAACCCGAAATTGGGTAGATTCGGTAAATTTGGTGATGATGTGATTGGGGGAAATTTTGCTCTTAAAAATGGCAGTCACGGTTCCACAGTGGAGAGGCTCTATGCTTGGGAGAAGAAATTATACCTTGAGGTTAAGGTAATAATCCCCAACTCATTTTATCTGAATAAATTTTTTAATTTTAATTGTTTACTCTTCACTTTTTTTTTTTCTTTCATTTGATCGGGTTGCTATGCCATTGTGTTTGTTTATCATTTTTCAATTTCTCCAGAGGCAAGAGTTAGGTCTTTCATGAGAAATATTAGATGGTTGATTTTTAATGTGGGTGTCGTTGTATCGAAAACTTAGTGAATATTGCATCTCACTTGTATATATTTGATAATTAGGCCAAAGAATTGATGTTTTTTGTTTGCGGGTGGATTTAGAATGCGGAGACATTGAAGATGGAGCATGAGAAGAGGGCGGCGCAGCTGAGGCGGCTAGAGATGAAGCGAGCCGACTATATGAAGACCGAGAAAACCAAGATAGAGGTGGAGAAGTTGGAATCAAGGATGATGGTAGCTTCGCAAGGGATCGAGGCTACGTCCGCTGAGATCGTAAAGTTGAGGGAATCAGAGCTCTACCCACAACTTGTTGAGCTTGTTAAAGGGTTAGTCATCTTCTCACTCTCTCGCAATGAGCACAGCTCCAATTCTTTCATTTTCCTTCTTAATGTTTCTTTATTTTCCACCAAAAATTCAAATATGAGCCAAAGAAAAACAACACCCCCATGAAACTTCACGTGACTCCTCCATCAGTCACATGGCTGCGTTCCCTTTCCTAGTGATAAAGAGTGCCCAAAGGGTTATTAATTTAGAGCCCTTGTCAGCTTTTTTTATTTGGGACCTCCCTATACCTGATAACTAATAGGCAATAATTATTATGTTAATACTCTCACAAAGACTATGGCTTGTTTTATCAATTTCAATCTGTTTTGTGGGGGTGTATTGTGTGTCGGGGGTGGGCTTGAGAGGCCATGAAATGGCTTTTTTTTTTGGGGTAATAATGAAATGGCAATTAGAAGTGTCCTTTTGAGGCAAAAAAGAGGGTGTCCTTTCAATGGATGCAACAAATCAGAAGAACCGTACGGATTATGTATAAAGCAATTTGGTGAAAAAAGTCAGCTCTGATTTTAATAGCCAGCTGACACTCTAGTTATAGTACTACCGCATAGATGACTGCTTTTGACTGCTTTACTGGGTCTATTTCAGTCCTTTATTTTGCCTTTCTGGTACAAACAGTATTGGGTTTTCAACCGTGCAGTAGATGCAGGGTCCATTGCACTGTCTCATTGGGATTTTATTACATTATTTCTTTATGTAAAGGTTGATTTTTGAATGAAAAAGCTCCCTCTCATTGGCCATCTTTTAACGGTTACTGAATTTTTTTCGATGGTTAAACATGTTTATAGAAAATTCTGAAGCTTAGGTTCCGTTTGACATGGCTTTTTTTTTTCAATTTAGAAACTGGAAAAAATAAACGCGTTTGGTAATCATTTTTTTCTTCAGTTTAAAAAATTAATTTTTAAACCAAGACTGTTTTTAAAAACTCCAAAAATGAGTTTCGATTTTTTTTTGAGACCACCACCACCCTCCCACCTCCGGCGACCACCGCCGGCAGCCACCAGCCACCATACTCGAACTGAGGACCATTTGATTTTCTCTTGTACCTACCGTTGTACAAAGTTTATCACTTTTCATCAAAGTCCAAAGACATGAAGCCGTTTTCTATTAGAAAAAATTGACCTCATTTCAGGTGAATTAAAAGAAGTGATTCATTTAGGCGTTCTTCAACAGAAGCTAATTTGCCAATGGTGGTACAGTATGGTGCCACTGCAATGACTGGCGTTCACCATCTGCTCTACAGCCTGGATAGTTGCTTAGCTTAGTGTTTGTCTCGGTTTAGACGTTGGCATTAGTGTTATCTCTCTGTCATTCATCACAAGCAAGTAGCAACCACTACTCTCATGGGATGCCATACTGGAAGAAAATAAATTATACTTTCTACAAAAAATTGGGTAACAGAAGGTTCGCTTGATGAAATGCTCTATTATGAGTATTTGGAAGGTCACGATAAATGATTTGTTTTCTTTATATCTCAGTCCGAGTGTCTTAATGGGGAAGGGCCTGTAATGAGGCTAGAACTTGTTGCAATGTCTCACAATGAGGCTGGATGGGGGGCATGTCTAACATCGGGTTACAACATGTTGGATTACTAGTGTATGTGCGTCTGCGCGCTTGAACGCCTGCGGGTGCTTCTTGTTTGTCACTTCTAGCGATATGAACACGATGGAATCCATCGTCATTGTTTTCTTCTTTCCTGTAGTCAGTCGCTCATATGCACACTTTCTAGTGAGATTATTGTTGAGATATTCACTTTTTTAGCTACTACAGAAGTTATTGTAATTTTATCTCCATTATCCTTATTCTTTCTGCTTGGATAACAGCTTGATGTGCATGTGGAGAAGCATGTATGAGTGCCATCAAGTTCAAACGCACATAGTTCAGCAGCTCAAATATCTCGACACCTTTCCATCATTCAACCCTACATCTGAGATCCACAGACAATCGACTCTCCAACTCGAGGTGGAAGTTCAGCAATGGCACCTTTCTTTCTGCAATCTAGTGAAAGCTCAACGAGATTACATACAGTCCCTGACCGGCTGGCTCCGGCTTAGCCTCTTCCAGTTCGGCAATAGCCCGCTATCGAAAACAAGACAAGATTCTGCAATTTACTCTCTTTGCGAAGAATGGCAACTTGCGGTCGACAATGCTCCAGACAAAGTGGCTTCCGAGGGAATCAAAGCCTTCTTAACAGTAATCCACGCGATTGTGGTGCAACAAGCAGAAGAGCAAAAGCAAAAGAAAAGGTCAGAGTCAGCGTTTAAAGAGCTTGAGAAGAAGGTGGTGGAGCTTAGATCACTGGAGTGCAAGTATGGCCCATATGCTAGCAGTTCGGATGCGAAGGATCCAGTTACAGAGAAGAGAGCAAAGGTGGAGATTTTGAGGGCAAAGGCGGAGGACGAGAGGGCTAAGCATGAGAAGTTGGTCAGTGTGACGAGGGCAATGACTCTGAACAACCTACAGATGGGATTGCCGCACGTGTTTCAGGCAGTGACTGGTTTTGCCAATGTGTGGACGCATGCATTTGAGACGGTATACAGCCAGGCTAAAAGCACTGATGAGGTCCGCAACGTGAAGAGGCTATTACCTTAAAACTGGGAATTGGCAGGATCATCACTCTGTTTCTATGTACAGTTGCAGCATTTGGTTTGATTCTAACTGGATCCAAGAAAGAGAAGCATAGAATTACTTGCCTTTCTATGCTGATATTGTGAGTGGAGAAGGAATGGTTGTTCTCGGGGTATAGGATCCTCTGTAACCCTAAGGGGGGATCCATGTAAGTATTGCTGTCAAAGGACATATAGTAGTCTGGTAGATGTGATAAGGGGTGGTTCAGTTTGTTGGTGTGTTACAGAGTTGGAAGTTAGATAAAAGGATGCTAGGAGTTCTCAGTTTGCGCTTATACCTTGTTTTGCTGGACCATGTCTCTGTTTTTGCTTTTCTGCAATAGAATGTTTTGTGACCCTTTGTGCCACTGCGTACCCCTGTGATCCACCAAAAATCACACTTTCAGGTCTTCACATTAACTTATTAAGGAAGTGATATTGAGAAACTAAGATTTCGACCGAAACGAGAGGCATCAGCACTATGATTCTCGAGCATTAATGTGACAGAGCATTTCCAAAATTTTAACCGGAAAGAAGAGCTCTGAGAACAACGTTATATATCATGTTTGCTCTGAGAACAACGTTACAAAACATGTCCTATTCTAAGAAAATGTCGCCAACAAGTCATTCCGGTGGGTATGAAGATTCTAGTTCAGTAACTATAAAAGCATATCAGCAGCCTGCCTTCGGCCATATCACGCAATACCAAAACCCGATCGAGATCAGACCTAGTAAATGTACAAGCTACTTTCATGTGAACGATGCAAACGGTTCCTTTGGTGCGGCCTATGGATCACAGAGAATGGAGCACTTCCCTTTCAACCAAGTAAATCGCTTGTCAGCTTTAAGAGATAAGAATGTCTCCCTTGCACTCCGACTGTTGAAGAGATCCAGAGCACCGAAATTAACTCGCTCATTGACACCTTCCATCTGGTCCAATGTTCTAACGCAATCAGCTACGGAGAATCTTTCACTACATTGCTGTAAAGCCACTGCCCTCAGCTTTGAGGCAGCAGCCATCTCTAATACGGCATTTGCAATAGCATTGTCAACACCCATACGCCCTCTCTTGCGAACACCATCTTTGGAAAAAGTGGTAGATTGAAACCTGTCCTGCTCACCGTCCATGTTGGCCATCTGTTCAGACTCTGATCGTTCCTCTGCCTTAATGGTGTTCAAAGGAGGCTGATATGAAGTTGAGTCGGGAGTTCCTTTTTCATGTTCAGCTGCCCCGTTATGCTTCCCATTAGTTCCCTCTTCCAAGAATATTGTGCATAGCTGCTTGTAAATTGGGCATCCAGTACTTCTTACAGTCTCAGCATCAGGATGTTCCTGATTAGTTCAAAACCATAAAGAGCTTTGAGATAAATATTCAAGCTTAAAAACATATCAACCCCTTGACATGCAAAACTATTGCAGTGAAAAGGTTGAAGTTTTCCAAGCCATGACATTGCAGAAGCAGCTTCTATGCTTCTATCTTAGAGAAAGAAGTTTTAAGCATCTATTTCAGAGATAAAAAAAGGTATTGAACACTTCAAAGAATAAACTTCTATGCTTAAAGCAACTAGAAAAAGAGAACGAAAAATAAACATCATAGCAGAAGCTTCTTTCCGCTAGAGGCACATGTCCAGGGTAGGAGGTTCCTCCAATAAAGCACGTTGTTTATAGTTGATATAACATGTACGTGAAGAAGCATTCACATACCATTATATGTTTGTTCCATGCTTCTTCTGTACCCAAAATTGCACCAGTGGCCTCATCCCACCTGAAATTAGGTTCATCCAGTAGCGACTTTGTGATAACATAGTGTTTCCTTAAAACAGCAAATCGGTTCTTCAGTTGATCCTTGTCCCATTTAAGCCCAGCCTGCTTATAAAAATCCTCGCAAATATACCTCCATCCTTTCTTGCTAAAGGAGCTCTTTTGCCTGTTCCCCTTGTGAACCTGGTCAACCATCACATCAGCAAGTATCTTAGTGAGAGAAGCCGTCCACTTGGCCCTTGCCTGTGGTTCTGGCTGCTGCTTGTGAGGTGTCCTCCTCAACCGAGTAGACCGACTAGCCATCTACATGCTCAACGTAAAAACTTAATAAGAACAAGAAACAAAGTAGATCGTGATAACCATTGGAACGAAGCAATAATTTGGAACGCCGCTGCATAGCAACTAGTAAATAGTACATCATGACCATGAGACTATGCTTGTAAACATAATAGGAATGAGCGAACAAGGTCATTAAAAATCTACAATCAAGAGTATCTGATTCGGTAAATTTGATTAAAGAATAGAGTTGAGGCACATCAGTCGCGCCAAAAGAAATCCTGCTTCGCTAGTAAAAGTTTTTGTTGACTTCCCCAAAGAAGTTATTAGTTTCCATTATTCTATGAAAATTGAGCAGCAACTCCAAAGTGAATACCACTATCTTAAATTCTGCATACATGCCCTAAGTTACATTGGTATGATAATTTAGAAACTCCTTCCCGTGTCAGACCCGTGAATCTTTGGAATCAAACACATTTGTGTGATTATAGCCTTCATTAGTTCATCTAACTAATGTGCCATCAATTATGTTACCAACTTCCCTCTTCGTTCCAGAACCCAGTAGAGCTACAATAATCCCCTAGTGAGGCCATAAAAGAATTAAATTTTCGGAGGATGTGAAGAGGGACATATTAGGCGCTTGATTCTAAGTCACAAAATGCGCGAGTTACGTGACCACCTTGTAGAAGGTAATTTTCAGTACAGAAGAATCGCAATATCATCGGGAGATATCCAGTACACATAGACTGAGGGGTACTAAAAGTGTTAGGGAGTTAGTAGGCAGTGAAGAGCATTGTTACATCAGATAGATTTTTTGGAGATCTCCCCCCTCCCCTACCTCGAATTGGGCTTTCTACCTATTGCTAGTCTTTCTTCGTTCTATTCCACTAGTCACGTTTGCACGTCAAAATGCAACTGCCCTAAGACTCCAACACACATCCTCAGTTCCTCACCCTTAGTAGGTCCATCATGAGCCATGAAATAACTTCTTTCCGGGTAGGTCTAGGATCCACTCTCGTGCTCCTTCAAACGTATGCTCCAATTTCTAGAAGACATGTGAAGTCACTAAATCCTCGCGTTACAAAATAATAGACCAAAAATGAACTATTTGAGAAGAATTCATCATCATTATGGATGGCTCAATCACAAGGAACTCACACATCCCCCTCTCTCAAATTATCAAATGAAAAGGGCTAAATCATCAGAATACAAACAGTTTCACAACCATAATTTCCTGAAGGGTGAAATAATGACAACCACAGAATCCTTCCAAGTTTTAGCATCTTGGAGGTGAAAATTGGAGGTGAAAAATCAATACTACTCCCTTTCCGTTAGATTTTCCTCTTTGACTTCACATATTGACTTTGACTCACTACTTGTACTCCAGCTTAGCTTGCAAACGATTCTATTTGAGTTCAATTTAAGGTATCATGTAACAGAGGGACTACAAGAAAACCCTAATCACACTTGGGGTCAGATTGGCAAATGGAATTGGAAATTGCAATTCAATTACAATTCCTATGGAATTGGAATTGAACAAAATTTGTAATTCTACTGATTGGTTAGCACAAAGAATTAGAATTGCTAAAGTAAAAAAATAAAAAAGGTAAATATGAAAAATAGGAGTTCCATGTTTGTCTTACCAAATTATACCAAACAGCACTAACAACCCCCCACCCCAATCCCACCCCAAAAAACATAAAGTAGAAGCAAAGAAAAGAAAATACACATGTGATGACCAAGTACAAAGTGGAAAAATGCAACTAAACCATAAGCAAACTTGAATTTGCAACCTAACAATTACATATTAAAACTTGAATTTTGTGCTAGTACTTGACAAAAAGAAAATGTTCCCAAAAATAGGAACGTCGTGACTCTTAACAATAGAAAGTGAATAACAAGTTAAATCTCTGCTCGTAAATTAGAAAATAACTCCTAACAAACTAGGCTTGAAAACAATTCAAAGTTCATAAGCTCCTCGCTGGCTCCATATCTTAAATCTTATGACTGTTAATTTGCATCATTAGCCATGGCTTCGCCAAGTGAAATGGAAGGGACATGAATGACTCAAACTTTCTCCAATTGCTAGTTAGCACGTCATAAGCTTTGAGCAACTCAAGCTGTTCCAAATCCGACACCTCTGATGAAATGGAAGGGACATGAATGACTCAAACTTTCTCCAATTGCTAGTTAGCACGTCATAAGCTTTGAGCAACTCAAGCTGTTCCAAATCCGACACCTCTGATGACTTCTCAAAAATAAAATTGGCACTTGCGATCGTAGCTTCTGATGTTCCAAGCAGTTTCACTATGACTGCTAATCGTATCGGAATAACAATCCCATGAAAAGCCATTTGGGGTCAACAACTTAGACACTACCTCATAATGATTGTCCCATGTTTTCAGATGACCAACAATATTCTCTTTGTAACTTTAACGTTACATTGATCACTTATAGCGTCAATCACAGCATTGTATGCACTTCCTGATATGAAGTTGGTCAAGCAAGACAACTAAGGTATGATTTCGTCTTCGAATCACCAACCTTCTTTTTTTAACTAGAAGTATTAACTTGCGAGGCATTGACATCAGCACTCATCTATTTACAAACACCGAAAGCCGAAAATAAGAATAACAATTGCAATTGGAACAGTAAGAAGAAGAGCAATAAAAAGAACGGTAATAAGATGCAAATGGTCCGCAAGGAAAGATGCATATAACAGGGAAGCACACATGGTAACATTTCACTGCGAACTGTGAAAATGGAAATTGGTCAAGAAATAGAAACAGAAGATTCACCTTATGCAAAAAGTAACACCACCGTGAAAGATTGAAAGTAGAAGACTAACCACATCTGAAACAAGAATAAACCACTTGCTCAATTTTCCTACACTAGTGATTTTCTTTGAAACCAGTTCTTACAGTACAGACTAGTAAGCGACGTTCATGTGAAAGTAACATGGAATTAAATTAGGACACAACACCTGCAAATAATCACTTATCCACATAGACTCTTAGTTCAAAAGAGAATTAACTATGCCTGTCAAGGCACCACATTTAATTCATTGAGAAAGTCACAAACATGACCCATAACTTGATAAACCAAAGAGAACAATGACCAAAGGATGAAGAAGTGCAAGCACAGCAGGTCAACCACCCATATTTTACAACCTCTGCAAAACTAGATTTGCCCATCTGCAAAACTACTAGCAAGAAGTGCAAGCACAGCAGGTCAACCACCCATATTTTACAACCTCCCTTCTACAGTGTGGTCAACCACCTGTTCTCACCGGTAAATTTGATAGCAGGTCAGGGATACTAATGTAAAGAGCATCCCTACGTCCAGTATATATTAAGTTTGACAGTAGGTCAGGGCTATCAACTTGGTTCATGCTATCCTAGGATTAAGATTCGATAGAGGGAAGGGGATCACCGACACTAGTCCTTCTTTCTTACTTCAATCAGGATGTACTCATTTTTAGTCAAAAACCAATATGGCATATTACGTAAACAGATTCACGCTCAAAATACATTTCTTGAATTTTATGCAAAAAGAAACTATTATTAAAAAAATGCTTTTTGCAACAGGATAAATCCTACACAATAAGTCAATAACCAGTTTGAGTAGGCTTAACCAAAAATTTTAACAACAACGCTAAGTCATTAAATAGCGGCAAATCGCGGCTTTTCCGCCAATGCCAACACTTTCTGTCATTCCATTCTTGCCTAAGGCCACGTTACCTCCACTGCCGGCCATGCCAACACTGCCCAAAGTGGCATTGCAACCATCGCCAGCTATTACTTTGCCAATAGCCCTGATGACTTTGCCCACGCCCCGATGACTCTGCCAAAGCCCACACTGCCGCCCCTGCCAAGCACTCAAATTCCCTCTTTGCCAAACCCAAAATTGCCAGCCATTCTTACTGTCCCAAAGGTAACACTGCCTCCTTTGCCAGCCACTTCATTGCCCACCATCCCAACCTCAATTCCTTCAATCCCTGCCATTCCAGCAACCCTGCCCAATAATCCCTTCTTCTCTCCACCTTCTTCCACCACCAGCCGATGAGATGCCAGCATTCCATGTATTGACATCATATCCAGGGATTTTATCGTTTCTACACATTGATTGTTAGTACTTATATTCGTATGTGTACTTCATATTCATGTATCTAGAGGCTTTCATTTCCTTCAAAGATTTTTCCGAGTGTATGTTTGATTGCAGGGATTGTCCCTACAGGCAAATAATGACCATTCTTTTATTCACGCTGCAGTCAAAGCTTGGTAATCAAACCCTGCATTCATGGTGCTCTGTGAGCTTATAATAAGCTCAAATCAGTACAAGAAACTTTGAATGCAAAGTTGATTGAAAATTGAAAGAGTGCAATTCACTCTAGCATTTTTGACCCATGGTTGAGAACGCCGTTCAAACGAAGCATCCATATGCTTCTTCGGAAACCCAATGTTAAGTCTCTCTCCATCCAGTATTGCTGAACAAGGGGAGAACATCCCATAGCGCTTCAATCGTTTCTAGCATCCCTCGTTTTCCTTTTTTTTTGGGAATCGATTTACATAACTCCATTAATAAAATTGGACTAAAATCCTACAGTTTTAAAAGCAAAGTATATTCCAGCACGAACTATTTTGAATAAGAATTAATCCAAATGCTAGCATGGCTTGGTCAGCAGAGGTGGTAACTCGCGTATGCAAACTCGAGCCGGCATGCGGTCACACTACCTGCTCCGGCCACACTACTATCTATGACCCAAAACTCAAAATCAAAATCAATAACGAAGTTAAGGTTTGAAATACGTAGATACATACCACAACAAAGACCAAGACACCGAAATCGCCGTCCCCGCCGTCAAAAGACGTAGATCGTTGCCGCCGTCGCCGTCAAATTAATGGAGCATAGCCACCATATGCACAGTAGATTTCAGCAATGTAGAATCAAAGAGAAGAGAGAAGGAAGAGAAGCATGGTGAGGTTGAATCATCAGAAGAGGAAGGAAGAGAGTGTCGGGCAGAGGCCATGAGCGGAGAGACAAACTGTGACAAAATATAATGGGCTGGATTCGTAAGTTTGAAGTTGGCCCTAAGAATTGAACCTTGGCCTTTACACCGTACTTTTCATTTTTTGAAATTGGGTAATGAATTGTAATTTCAAAATCTAATTATATTATCTAAACAGCAGAATTTAAAGCTCAATCTCAATTCCAAGACTAATTTCGTGATTCAATCGGACCCTTGAAGTAACTAAATGAGAAATTATGGTAGCCATGGTCGTGTGTCAACAGTTCAAGATCATCATAAATCAATTAAAGTGTACGAGGTTGCAAGAATATTAGAAAAAAAAAACCCCAAGTTTGTACATGTTAAATTGGGTTTAAAAATAAGTAAATAAAATGGAAAAAGAGAAAAAAAAAAAAGGAAGGTAATGTTTGGGTGTGACGGAAAAACAGAGAAGGCAAAAGCAGTTTACCTTTAGAGAACTCTACTTCTGAGGTAGCGTACAGATGCGAGCATTATGGAAGGATGAGCTTCACACTGCGTTTTGCTGCTCAACGTGATTCAAAAAACCTACATTTTTCGAATTGGCGAATTTGCCGACTTTCCTTCTTCGCATAATTACTCCATCCAAACAGAGTTCTATGAGCCTACGGCCTCCGCGGTTTCGTCATTTCTTTTTCCGTTTCATTTTCCTTCTACGGGTTCGTCTTATTAGCGACGAAGTATTAAAAAGAAGAGTAAAGAGGCAAATGAGTTTCACAGCATGGCACAAACATCTTATGCATGGTATGACAGCTGTTGATTACATCGTCTGAGTCTAGAGTTGTCAAATGGGCCGGGCGGCCGGCAGGCTGGCCAGGGCTAGCCCGGCCCCTTTGATGAACAGTGCTAGCCCGGCCTTTTAGGGCCTAGGGCCTGGGCCAGGCCTACATTTCCCATAAGGGCCAGGCCCGGTTCAGCCCCCCTCTTTACTTTTGAAATTTCACTTTCCCCCCCCCCCTTCCCCCCAACGGATTTATTCTCCTTTTCCCTCCTAAACAGTATTGAAGATTTAAGTAATGCGAAGAATAATAACACATCTTAAAGTCTTTGATTTTTTTTTCTTTATAAATATTGTGGTCATGGGATCGAGTAAATTTTCAACATCTTTATGTATTGAAATTGCTGACCCCAATGCATCGTGTACCCCACATTTGCTGTATTTTGTCAATTTATGTTACAATTTGAGTGGGCTGGAACTTAGAATCTGCTCTATTTCAGCACAGATATTGTTCTGTGCCCAACCATGGGTTTCAGATAATCAAACCTAATTCCAGTTCTAGTGTTCGGATTGCCCAAAATTTGGTTTAAAAGAGAGATTGCATAAAGAAGATTCAAAAGGTATTTCCTTTTAAGTGTAGGTTTTACCAAGAAGAGTAGCTTTGTCCTCGACTTTTAAGCTCCATCAACGGATGTGCATTGCATAGCCTCACACAATGAACCTGAAGCTAGTGGCGAAGGGGAGGGGTAGCACTGTCGCGTGCCCACCCCCATCTTTTGGGATGAAGTTTTTCTTGACAATTTGACTTTTATCTTTATGATGATGATATTTGTTACTTCATGTCCTTTTGAGAATTTATCATTATTGAGAACATTTTTTAAGCCAAACTTGTTGATTTAGTATATTGAATTAGTTACTTTGAGAATTTGTTACTTCTTGTCGCTATAGATTTGTAATAAAGCATTGATTGCTGTTAGGGACGCTTTAATAAAGCGTCCCTAACAGCAAATTACCATAATTAAAAAAAACCCTTATCTTGAATAACAAGAAAATGTCCACAAAAAAAATGGGCCCGGGCCCAGCCCAAGCCCGACCCTAAATGTTGGGCCTAGGGCCTGGGCTTGGATCGAGCCCAGATATCCCCAGAACCATGCCCGGCCCGGTTGGCAGCCCCTTGGCCCGGCCCCGGCCCGATTTGTTGGAGGCCCGATGGGCTTGGGCTGGGCCGGCCCAAGCCCGGCCCATTTGACATCTCTATCTGAGTCGCGACAATCCAAATGTTTTTAATATTTTCTCAGCTAGGTTAAATTTGCAAAGGAGTTTGTTCTGTAGGCGTAGGCGATGTTATTAATCTTGTGTGCCTCCACGAATTCAAGGAGGACTATCTAAAGGTACTTCTGCCGAAGGTGATTTCAGTTGCAAAGTTTACTAAAGTTGCTTTATATGTAGCTCATCCTCTTTCTATAACAATTGTCTGTATTATAAGGCCGGATCTCCATGTTTCGATTACTTTTATTGCCGATGCAAAATTTTAATTTAAACCAAAAACTAAGTAAGCGTTGTAAGAGTAGATAGTATTAAACAAGTCATATCATCCTCCTTTTTTAACTCTTAAAAATGCATTCGGGGAGGCCCCTCAGGTAGTACATTTGAAGTATTTGCTGTATAAAAAGGTCATCTTTTAGTCTTTACAAGGTCATGGGCAGAAGTACACACGAGCAAGGGCGGACCTACGTTGTGACAAGGGGGTTGAAGCACCCATGACTTTTGAGGGGAAAAAAAATTAGTTTTCTTTCAGGAGTCACACCGCCTATGTTACATTAACCCTTCACTTTGGGGTGCGAGATGGACACGCCACATCGTCTGTTCCGACTGAAAGGGGAGGCACATATTTGCAAATCTGGTGTCTGAGGGAGGTGGAGATAGAAGAAAGAAGATAGATCTGAAAACTGGGAAGTAGATCTGTGCAGGAAGAAGGGGGAAGGAGAGAGGGATCTGGTGTTTGGGGGAGGGAGAGAGAGATGGAAGAAAGAAGATGGATATGAACTGAACAGCAGATCTGTTCGGGGGGAGGGAGAGAGAGATGAAGAAAGAAGATGGATATGAACTGAAAAGCAGATCTATTCGGGAAGAAGGGAGAGAGAGAGAGAGGACTTTAGTACTAAAGTCCTAAGACAATTACGTGGGGTTTTTTTTTTTTCTGACGGGAAAGAGTCCATGTGTTATGATGGGACCACGACACTTTTCCTCTCTTATTATATTATATTATATTATATTACAATTTTTTGCAATACCAAGTAGGTACAAAATGTATATAATTCAAATAAAAAAACTCAAAATTAGAATACAGATTTTGAACTTCTAGTAAAACCTTTCGTACCCTCAAACATTTTTTTTTTGTACTTACCTTGTTTCAAGTATTATGGGTAATTAAAATATTCTAGCCGTGTCCCCGTATCTTTATTTTTTCAAAATAAGCGAGTCCGACACTCGGACATGTGTCCGATCCGGACACCGAGTCCATGTAACATAATGCACTGCGACCCCGTTCCCGTTCCCCGAGACCCACACTCGAGAAATGCAATATGATATATCGTATCTTGTGATTTATTACTCAACCAGAAATATTGTGTATTGTGAAATATTGTATCCTTTTTCAATATACATTGTTTTAATATTATTTTAATAAAAAATAATATTAAATTCAATATAATTTTTCCCTCCCTAAAAAAATTCCTTGTTCCGCCCCTACATACAAGGTTATGGGCATGCATTCCCTCCAAGTTACTTATAGTCGGGTACAATTGACTAGCAACAGTTTGATTAGGTAAAAATGTTATAGAGACTTCGTTAAGTGACAAATATCGTTTTTAGGTGGCACAGCGATAACCCGTAGAGACTACATGCACTTCCGGTAGAAAAACATTTTCCTTGTTACTAAGACGAAAAAAGTTCAGTACATTCCGGCTATGTTAATGCTTGTGATTGCCCTGTTCGCGTACTTTGCCCTATCAATGTCACCCTCCGCGTGATACTAACATGAAAATGACCGCCTTACAGACTAATGTTCAGGCGTACATTAAGCAACGGGAAAAATGCTTATACTGGTAAAACTGAGAAGCACATCCTCGGGTAAGGTAAAAACTGCAATAGATAGGCCTTCTGTTAACATCAACAATGGATGAACAAGATGATGCAGGTCCCTGCATATTGTCAAGCCTAACAATTTACAAAATCTACAGACCTGTAGCTACGCCTCGTATGCTTTTCAGGCCGTGCGCTATACTTCACCAATCTTCTATTTCGTCATCAGAAATTTCATTATTGTGGTCATCTTCTACAACGTGGGCTGCCACTGACATTCTGTGAGCTTCAAAACCATCGGATGCTCTAGATCCCAACCATTTAAGGACAGGTTTAGATTCAGTTGCAATGAGCGTCAGATCAGACAAGTTGACACCATTATAACCAACAGACCTCTGGCTCACCATCTCAATCTGCAATGAGCGACTATATCAGACGAGGGGTTGCAAGAAGCTATTGTCATATATGTGGTACATATTATTTACAGATATGCATAATTAGGTCGCCCAATGAAAACTTGCCAGCTGACTACAGAAGCAGGCGCAACTCGTTTGGGCATTGTGAATTAATATTTGAAGGCAGTTTTAATATTTCCCAACTGTATCACCAAGAACTGTAAGTAGACCCTTTTTTCTACCGAGGGAAAGAATTCAAGCATACAATTTGGACAGATCCTTGGCATTTCACAGGAAGATATGATCCGCCTAATCAATGGAACATATTTTACTACCAAGTGCAAGAACTGCAGAAAACGCGATTCCAAAGAACACAAGGTCATTAGGCATAGATAGTAGTCATAGTACAACAGAACCAACCCCATGAAAGGACAGTTAGTTGAGTCGGCATAAATGGCTTGGCCTTATTTTTACACCTTACTACTTTTAACTAGACCATACTTTCCTTTTAAGAGCCTTTTACAAAGCTCAGTTTTCACCTTGGCTAGCAAATACATCTAGTGTGAACACACCCCAATATTTTCAAGAAAAATAAAGAGAACAAATTGCAGATAAGTTTAAACCAACCTTTTTGTGCCATTGTGATTGCTCAACCTGCCACAGCTGTGGACGACGAATAGCATGCCACCTGAATGCTCACAAAAATACATGACATTTTTCAATCGAAAGATAAAGATGATTAAACGACATAAAACTAGATGCTTAAACAACAAAACTAAACCTGGAAGATAAAGGATGACAGTTCCCGAACAGCACCCCCCGCACAGCAACCGAAGCAGCAGCGGATTGTAGAACATTCTCAGCCTCATAGTTTCTACTTAGAATCCCATTAACTGAAGCAAGAAGTCTGTCAGCATCACTTAAATACGAAGCCACAACCCATGCGTCATCACTTGCTTCTTCACCCAGAAAATCTAGAACTGCAGCAAATTAATTATAAGTGAGATCTCATATGAAATCAACTAGATCCTCCTAACCTACCAATATTTAAGTACATATACACAAAAAAAATCACGTTCTTAACCGAAGGAGTGGTGAAATACTGCACAATAGCTTACCGGTGTACAAATTCAGATCCTAAATTGCGACTTCATGTTGAGGCATAAAAGTTGTCTACTTAGCTAGTGAGAAATCCATCTTCCCAGAACTCAAGGAACTGGAATAACAAGTTTACGCAAAACCTATCCACATAATCACTGTTGGACAGGTAGATATCTACTAGACCTAGCAAAATATTACCCGTACCCGCTCAAAAAAACCCAGGCACGGGCACACATATATGAGACCCGCAGAAATTGGACCCGTACCCGAACCGACCCGTAATTTTCGGGTCGGTTTTCGGGTTACCAAGGCTTACCCGGATATTATGCAATATAAATAGTCTCTCTCCCTCCCTCCCTCCCTCTCTGACCGTCCACTCCACAGCAAGTCCACACGACGGTCAGTTGGTCATCACCACCCTCCACGGTCAGTCGTAGATCCGAGCTTCCGCCGCCATCTCTTTCCACCATCGACCGCAGATCTGTGCCCCTTAGACCACAATCGGAGTTCGCATGACCACTGCCGCGATCAATCTACTTCCACCAACACCGCCAACGTCGACCGCCATAATCACCTCCGCCATCATCAAAGAGTGCTTTGAACGACTCCGCCAGCCACTTTCACTTTTTTTGTCACCTTAACCCCATCTACTTTCATCGACATCCTATGATTAGTCTTATGGCTTGATGCTACTGTTAAACTAATTAGGTTTTGTTATAATTTCATCAAGCCATTTAACTAATTAGACCTTGTTCACAGATTTGTGTTAGTTTAATACTGATGCTATGAATAATTTTGTGATGTATTTGTAATTTGTACGTAGTTGTCATTTTGTTTGGTGGTTTCATATTAGTTGGATTGTTTTGTTCGATGTATGTATGTGTTATTTGGATCTGTTGTGTTTGTATTTTGTGTTGATTATGTTATTGGTTTTTTGTTTATTCTGAAGGGTTTAAAACTGATTTGTAAATTTATCTTGAAGGGGAAAAAAAAAACTTTTAACAACAAACAATATGTTATTTGTCAAAAAGGAGAAATTAAAAAACATGTCAATATTTTTCGTCATGATTAGTCACTAAATGAAATCTGGTAAAAAAAAAGTAACAGAATTATAAATTTACCCGTTTACCCGCGGATTTACCCGGTTTGTCCAGGTAGGATACGGGTGCATGAAAAGGCTACCCGTAAAAATCCGGGTAATTTTTACCCGATCCGTTTTTACCCGTACCAGGCGGGTTTAGCCGTTTGCCAGGTCTAATATCTACATAAACCAGAAATAGATTATCACCAATCTTGTTTGCACATAGCCAGACTGTTGGCAGGTCATTACCAACTTCCAAATATTAGCTTTTAGGGAAGCCAACAAACGTGAGTGCCTAGCGCGAGCGTCATTAGAAAAGGCCTTTACTAACATAATAGAGGTAAGGCCGGCTTTCGAGCTGCAGGTTTACAACAATAGGTCTTAGGCACTTCATTATTATCAATAAGAGAGGGTGCTGCAGTTGGCCATTGGCCACAATATTTGGCCCAATGGTAAAATCATCAGAAGCATGGGCATATGAAAAAAGGTGACATGTCCGAGTCAAAAGCATAGGTAAGCACAATCCTCCACGGACACCTATCCATCACTTTCTCGATCTGCCCAACCCTAAAAAATTCCCGAGTAGGGTAACTTGCCAACTCAGTACCTCAATGCTTATAATTGCTAAGAGAGACTTAAACTAAAAAACAAAAACACCATCAAAGCTAGACCTGGAAAATGGTCAACCTGCTGCATACGGGTAATATCCGGTCAAGTACGGGTAAAACAGGTCCGCTAAGAATTATCCCGATTTTTACAGGTAGTCCTTTCTTACACGGCTACACCCGTAGCCTACACGGGTGTTCCCGGTAAACCCGCGGACAAACGGGCAAGTTTCATAATTTATTCTTTTTTTTTCTAACCAGTTTTCACTTATTCATTAATACTGATAGTTCACATTTTCTAATTTTGGTTTTTTCTATTTTACTGCTAGCATATTACTTAGTTGTTACAAGTATTTTTTATTTAGAAGGTAACTAAAAATCAGTTTTAAACCTTTAAAAATAACATATAACAAATAACAAGTAACAGATAGTTAACAAAATAAAGCAAATACAAGCATCAGAGCAACAGTAGCATCAAGCCATAGCCATAGATTTGACAGTTAAGGTGACGGTGTAAGTGGAAGTGGCGGGCAGAGGTGTTCGCGGCAGTTGGTGATGACGGCGGATCATATCTGTGGTCGGAGGGGAGAAATGGATGGCAGAGGCTTTGGATCTACAGTGAACAGTGGAGAGAGACGGCTTACCTTTATTGATGCACGAATATCCAGGTAAATCCTGGTAACCCGTATGCAATCAGTTTGGGCACAAGTAAAAAATGAATGGGTCTTCATTTAATATGCCCGTACCAGGTTTTTCCCAGAAGGTTGGGTCGACCCGAGGGTACGGGCTTTTTTTGGCAGGTCTAATCACAACACAAGTATGGCGGGAGAGAAGTCGACAGAGAGGATGCTTATGAGAGAGAGAAGAGTTGTCAAAGTTAGATTTATGTAATATTCACATTTGTTGTGAAATGTACCTACACGCAAATACATAAATAGATTCTAGGTATGCCTTTGTTCACAATGCCTTAATCATACTTTTTATCTTTCAGAATTCATCGATTCCAAGTCTCACGTTACAACTAGACAATGTTATATATGCTTAATACTTTGCTAATTTGTCATGGCCTTGATAATAACCAACTATTTGTAAAAATTTCGTGCCAGCTTAGTATCCACGTCCATGCTTCATAGGCGAAAATTAACCCACTCCACTCCCTTCTTTATTCAACCGGAGAGCAAGAGAGAGGGGGAGGGTAGGGATAAAGTAAAAAATCCTTGTTTCAATTTTTTTTCTTTTGCTTCATAAACATTAAAAACTACAAAATCAAAGTTACATAATGTATCGAATCCTTTCAGAGTTACTGGACCAATCAAAATTTACTATTTATGGTCAAACAATGAGATTGATTACCAATATGAGGGAAACTAGCGCTTACCCCTTGATTTCAAGCTTTCAAAAGTTGACTGCTTCAAAATTTTAAGGATTCAAAGGCAGCTACAAAAAGTAACTCCCAGGTTATTTGAACCATGAAACTGAAGTCGATCGTACAAATGGCATATTCTTCAGCCTTTTCATGAATGACATCCCATCTTATTAACTTTTGTAAAGCAGCACAACTAGTAATTCAAAATTTTACCAATGGGACCTATAGATGATATTGCTAATGTAATAATAGCAACAAAAGATTAGACTGTCTAGCTTCGAAAAGATGCACATAAAATAGCATTGATATAAACATATTACCATTTTCATGTAAAAAATCAGCAATGGGTCTTGCTTGCCCGTGTGCCTGAGAAAGAACCTTTTCAGGAGCATCCATTTTTAATGGTGATCTTTTGAATCTCTCTCTTAAAAGATATGCACTCGTGTCTGCAAAAAGAAAAAATACTTCTATTAATATAATTATTATCAGTTTGAGTCATAATAATCATCTTATGCTAAGCTTAAATATGGTAGTTATAATAAGAAGCATCCAATAGAGGGGATTATAGCAATGCAGGGACTAAAGATTTGATATGGAACACCAATTTGGGAGTAATACTCTTGTTTTGAGCGCTTGGCCCCGAAGTTTCACATATACTTCTGAAATTTATTATTTAAATGCGCAGTAAAAAGTATACTGAGAGCGAAACCAAAACCCAGAAGTTCATACCTACAAAGCCTTCAATGCAACTCTCTTGTATTAACTTGTACGATTCGCTGAAAAGTATTACTTTTACTTAACAAAAAGAACTTTGGGTAAAGCGCACACTGAGTGGAAAATCAGCAAACACCTTCACTAAAGATTGTCTTCTACTTACAGATTAAAGCACATTTCACAAGATAGGATCTGGTAAAAGTAGCACACCATTCTATTGGTACATCCAAAAAAACTGGTACGGTCTGTCTTTTCACAACAGTCTTCGAGGAGAATTGGCATAGCAGAAAAAATTTAAAAGTTATCCCATAAATGCATACATTCACATCAGAATCAGGAGACGAAGGCTTACAAACATGGAGAATCAGAGCTGTGATCATCAAGTCAGGTCAGATTTTGCATTGCAAAACAAATAGAACATATTTCCTCGTATTTGAACTTTGTATCACTAAATCTCAAACGCCAAGTTACATAAGAACATACCTGGTGGGATGGAATTCTCAGTCTCTCTTTTGTTGTGCAGGAATTTTCCCAAGGCGTGAAACAGAGAGAGAGTTTCATCTCTACCAAATGTCGTAGACAGCCTGTCATCCAACTGATTAATCTCATCGCACCTTTCTCTTGGATAAGTGGGAGTACCATTTGAACAAGAAATAGAAAACATCGGATGTGGTTTAAGACAAAAGTATTGTAAAGATGTAATTGCATGTCTGATGTCGCCTCCGCTAGCTTTTGCTATCAAATCAATCTCTTCAGCAGTCACTTTAAACTGCTCCTCTCGGCAAATTTTGAAAAGTATTTTCTTGATGGAATTAACTGTAATTGGATTGAATGCCACCTGAAAGGGATATGGAAGTAGTTTGACTCAGAATCAAGAAGACAGTAAGGTAGTTATTCCAAGTTATATTTGTTAAAGAACGCAACCTTACAAGTCCCAGCACTCTGAAGAGACGACTGAAGTTCCTCCAAGCAGCGCGTGGTGAAATCTCCAGCATCCGCTTTACTATAGTCGGTGATCAATATGGCCGTCGGAATACGAGTAGATTGTGCAAGAAGATGCAAGCAGCTGTGAAGCCTTCTAGAAGCAACTTTTCCATATACGACAGGAAGATCATCAATTAAGAGTATGGTAGACTTTTCTGATCCCCCAGTACAGGATTGCGGAATTAATCCAAACTTCCTTATTCTCTCAACAGAGTTTTCAAACTCATCCAACTTCGACATATAGCGCATCCCTAGTACAAAAAAAAAGTCATTAAGAAGATTAGATGATCTCTATATACGCAAAATATTTAATCTGGGACAACACGCCAGTATATACCCAAAACTCCATTATGCTTTATATACAAAGGTTTAGCCCCAGCTTTCAGGAGAGATGCCCATCTGATGCATGTCTTTGCACTGCAGTTCTAACCACCTCACTTCTCGCCGCACTAAGGACCCTGCAAGGAAAAATATTCACCCGTACCCTGCAAGTGCTTACCCAGGGCATGTTGCATGTTTAGAACTTTCGCCCACAGGTAGCTCATTCCCGCACCTGGTACTTACCGCGGTGAGGCTGCTGCAGATGATTCTGCAGTGCAGCAACCATTCTCCTTAATAGCACATCTCGCACTTACAATACTTTACAAATCAACTATTATTCCTTAGCAAGCTACCCTCAAAAAGGCTCCCTATATAGCTCTCCAGATGTGTCAAAAGGAAGCAGGAAAATAGTCTTAAAAACTCCCACATAAACATTACGTATTATATAAGCTGATAACTCCATAGTTCAACTTAGATCATGGTTAAAAAACTCGGGGGCGGTTAAGATTTCTGTTCGGAGTCTGTAGCTGTTAGGGTCGACTCGTATTGGCGGCGGGCGATACGCAACATTAAGCTACTTATAGGCTAGAACTTGCAAAAATCGTGAAAAAATTATGAATTTAGTGAACAAGAAGATGTATCATATAGATCATCAAGATAACATCAAAGAAAAGACACGGCATTGTCTAGATGATAATACAGACCACTGCCGAACTGATATAGATCAATTTTACATTACAACTTAAATCTTAAGTGCCCAGTACAATGAAACAGTCATAAATCTAAACTAAGCAGCATCTTCCTCTTTCGCATTATTATCACTAACATCCCCATAATCGTCTTCTAGAACATCACAAGGTGGCCACAAATTCTTCAACAAGAAAACTTTCACGATTTCTTCATAAATTCTCTTCGCCTTGAGTATGGAGGTCATGATAATTGTACCCAACATGAAATCTAATTTTGTCTCATACTATGGAAGTCATGACATTATAAAAAAAACATAACATGGTGTCAAAGAAAGGGAATGTAAAAATGTTCTTAATTTTCAACCTTAAATTTCCTAACATATTAACTTGTGCATTCTAACAGTTCCAGACTTCTTAACTGTCAGATCCTTAGCGTTTATAACGTATTAAATGAGCTAGTCTCACAAAAGAAGAGTGAAAATATTACTTTTTCTTGTGACAAACTAAAATTACGAAGTCAAACACATTAAAAAAAATTCAAGTGATACTGAACCCCAAACTCTATTAGATTTAAACAAAAAGGAGTTTACGCAACAAACCAAAATTATCACTTAAGATAATAAGCTCATTCCGTAACCAAACAAACCAAAAAGTAGACTTTATAATAACGAACCCATGCGTATAAACAAACATAATTCAAACACAATGACCGTAAAAAGAGTGTCTGACAAGTGAGAGAGAGAGAGAGAGAGAGGACAAAGAGTCTGTGACACAGAGAGAAATCCACCGGAGGAGTTCCACGCAACCAGAAACATACCCACCTTCAAACCCGACGACCGGCGAGAGACAAATTGAGACTGACGGAGAGAGAATTTGAGACTGAGTAAATCCACATCATCGCAGGATTTTCACAGTCAGAGCAGATTGGAAATGGCAAATATATTTTTATGGAATAAACTTTGGGGTCTTGTGATGAAATCAACCAAAAGAAGGGAGGCTTTATACGAAAATTTTGAGTGGACAGTTCTGCACGATTCAAGCTTCAGTCCACAGCCATTCGAGCTCAGCTTTGCAGAAAGGAGGAGGAAGGACAGCCAAGGAGCTCAGCTTTGTCAAAAGGTACGGATTCCTCCAAAAGCCATTATCATAGGCTGTTTTTGTCGCATTGTGGTTTAGTCTACGTATCGGCGAATTCGCGGAAATCTCACCTAGATGTATAATCTCACGTGAAACTGACTCGACCGCGGTTTCGGGTCGGTGGCTTCTGAAAACAAACCGAGTTGCCGAAAACTTGGTTTCTCGTCTGAGTTTTTAAATCGTGACTTAGATTGACATGACAATTTGATATGCCAATCTATTAAACGTTGTCCTCTTGTCATTATGCTCACTCAAACAACCACAAGGAGACATACATACATCATCTTTGTTGGAGCCGTCTTGTCGTCATAGTGAAGGGCCAGGGGAAGGGCCAGGTTAGCTTTTTAATTCGCTTCTTTAGCTACTTGCTATCTATCTATGGACACAAGAAAAGGCCCAATTATCTGGCGTGTAACAAGCCACCAAGAAAGATAAGCATGCGCGGACAGAGACACGCAGAGAGAGAGAGAGAGATCTATTTCCAACCACTCACAAAGCATTTTTCTGTACTTGTGTAGATGAGGAAAAAAACATAAATGCACTTAAACTTGAATTACCTGCACTGGAGTTATGCAAATGTTCTTGCCAGATTGTCGGAGCGGGTGTGTTCCACTCACATAGTAAGGCTCCAAGATGAGATGCAATTACATGGACAGTTGCCTACAATGTGAAAGGGAATCGTCAATCATTCCAAGTAATGTCAAGCGTCATCTGAAGTAATGGGAAGTGATGAATGATCATTTCAAACACTGCAAGCATATTGACTGATTAATGGAAAATTCCATCTGACACCAAGCTACAAAAATTAGAAAATGAAAGAGAACAATGACGACATACAGATTTTCCAACTCCAGCTTGTCCAGTAATTAGAAGGACATTATTGCAAACTTCTTCCTGCAACTGAAAAACAAGACCTTAAGTTCCACATAGCAAACAGCAGGAAACACAGTAACAGACAGTTCCTGCAGAACGAAAATTTACTTGCACAAGTTATCACCTCCGCAGTTGTCAACATTGTACAACAGGCAGATGTTTTACAATATGATACAGACACAAACCTATAGAAAATAGCATGTACATTGACACTGCATCATGTCATGCATATGGCTCCCAATATTAAAACGTTTTGTGGAATATGCTATATATATTGCAATAGATCCACAAGCTGTGAGTTTTTTTCTCCCTCCTTTTTGGGTTTTTCACCTTCAATTTTGTAATCATGTAGGCCATTCTATCTTATGTATTCAGTTATTCCTGTTAATGTAATTGAGTCATTAGATTTGGTCTATGTGGTAAAGTGACTGGTTATTTCACATTTTCACCAATCTTTTTGAAGAGAATTAAAGTGAAAAGATTGAAATGTATGCTATGGTATGCTGCATGCAAAACTGGGATTAAAATACTTGATACTCGTATCAATCTGACAACCCCTCACGTTCATTGGTTAAGACTTTAATAACTGCTCTATTCAACTCATACCCATAATGAGGTAGAAAATTGGAAGAATGGAAGAAGTACCTAAAAATATTGTCAGCTATTTATATAAAGCTCCATGATGATGAATAGTGGGAGTCGTAGTCTATCAGGCCCCTTTTCTTGTGTCTTTGTTGTGGTCAGGGATATGTATTCACAAGATTTTCAGCATATACTACCATCATAAGATGCATCACGGGCAAAAATACTATGTCAAGCATGCATTACGTAGGAACATATAGTATTGGAATGCATGATGGAAAGAAAAATACAAAAGAAAAAATTTAAGATGCCAATAAATTTATAGAATGAACTAGTTAATTAGTTACTTCTTCGATATGCGTTCTGTTACACGGTGTTTTTAAAATGTAGACGTGTAAGCTTAATGAATGGATCAGATTTGTTTTACTTTGGATTTTTTATGTCAGGGTCAATTACCGACAGTTATTGTGACATAAAAGCATGAGAGCCTGGATGTCCTTTGCCAAGAATCTCAAAAGCACGTGCTTGACTAGCTCTTTTAGGAGGCAGAGCCGTGTGCTGAGGGTGTAGATCGGGCAGCTACAAACTGTACCAGAGCCAACAGCAAGATACTAGGGCAACTGGTAAGGTGGAGGGTGGTCTCCTGAGAAGAAGCACGCATCAGGAAATATTATATACCACATCAATGATCATACTTTGAGGAAAACAAAGGAGGAGCCAAGTATAATCCTGTATCTTATACAGAGGGGCGTCTCTAGGCTATGTGTGAGAGAGAACCTTAGCAACGACCCTAAGGCTTTAAGCAGAAAATACTATTACACCCCGCTTCACATTAAAAACATGAGGTTTGGATTCGGCCTTATTATAAAGCCAAGGATTTCTAGAGTCCCTGTGGTCGGGGCTTGGTTCATGTTGCTGACTGCTTTATCATCAAACCACCACATTTATGTGCCTTCGACTCATCCCAACAAAATTAGGCAGTCTTAAGTTAGCATCTATCAATATCTACCTTTTTGTGCCAAAAACGCCAATAGCTGTGATTTTGGATATTTTATCTCTCATCACCAGACCACTCTTATCGTGAATAAATCAAGCCAGACATATGGACACGGCAGCATTGATCCTTCCCCCCTTTGTTATTCAAGAGATCTTACGTCAAGGTCATGAAAGTGCCCAAATTCAACAGCATTGCATATACGGCTTATGACTTGCATTAGATGGCAATATCTCCGTACTAAACAGGCAGCAATAGCAGGTGAATACCCCATAAAAACGCTTCAAGTTTAGTGCAGCATAATGGCTTTCATAACGACAGTACTACCTTTGCAGTTCCCAATCTTTCTTCAAACCATGATTTAACCTCTTCAACCTGCAAAAGGAGTACATAGACCATTAGGTATCGTACCATTAAAACACACAAGTATTGCCTAGATAGGGCCAAATACATCCCTTACACATCACTCAGTTGAAAAAAAACCTCACCCAAACTTTGATAAAATGTTTACAAGAACAGATTATTAAGCCACCAACAATACCATGCCATCACCACCGCCACCGCAACCACTCCGTGGCAACCAACACAAACACTACCATCACAACCACCTCTAGCCACCAACACGACCACACCAGCGTGTCGTTGCCGCCAGAACACCAACATGGTTATAGCAGTAAGAAACTTTTGTGTAAGTACACACATGCATATGTACATATAAATTCATGCGTGTGTGAGTGTATAGGTACATGGATATCTGAAAGCAACAGCTTTGCCCGTGTAACAATTATATTAGGTATCCATCATTGATAGAGCAGTGAGCATTGTACTTTTATTGCTTCCAAATCTCGTGAAATGGTAATTTCTAACTTGAACACTATTCAACCTTCAATTTATCAAATAGATCTGGTACTAAAATAGTAGCTTAAAGTTTTCGTACAAACCCAGAACTTGAGTCTCCGATACCTAAATTTCGGTTTCTGCAAACACGCCCTTAGTGTTCTATAGTCACAAAGATAACCAAAAGCGGTGTTACCTTCTTTTTATGAACAGCAAGCTCCTCCAAAGAACTAGGCTTGTATTTATCCACCCATAAGTCATTCCTGACACTCCTTCCAGAGCCTGATTCAATTTTTCCCTTCATCTTAGCTTAGGAGGGACCATGGATAAACAAAATCTCAGAAGAAAGAAGATTACGTAAATTTGATAACAAAAAGAAGGAATAAGTCAACGAACACACAAATTTGGAGATAAAAGATGGCGTAACTTGATATTTCAATTGAATATAATTGACTTGGAGCAAGATGACAACTCAAGTTCGTACCTATGATGAAATATTGAACTAAAATATGTACTCCTCGCATTGAGCTTGCCTACCAACTTCTTGCATTGAAGTTACTTCCAACCAACACATTGAGCTTGCATAGTGAATTGTTAGGCTTAAAAGATCAAAATCAAAGTAGTAAACCACAACGATCTTAGAAGGAAAGTCTAAAATTTCAAAATTTTCAGCTCTACAGTTCAATGAATATAGTTTCATTTCCCAAAGGAAGTTTCAGAAACCAGTACCTGTGTACCCGGGCCCAACACAATCATATTATGGCCTAGCTCGAGTCCAATAAAGAAACTACACCTTTTGGTACTCTAAACACACACCATACCGAGTTCAAACCCACCCAGAATAAAAGATATGGTTCTGCCAAATAAATGAAGGAAACCAAGTAGGAACCTATCTCAGATACTATCTTTTTTCCGTCTATGAGAGTCAATACCAAGTACTGTTAGGCTGTTGCACAGGATTTGGACAGGCGAAGAAGAAGATCGGGTCCATACAGATTCACATGGTATTGAATATCTAATTGTTTATATATTCCAAATCCAACTTGATCCCAACAATTAATAACGCCGGAATACAGAAATAACTAAAATCTCACCTTGCATGCAGGATGCACATAATTAGGGCTGCAACTTGGTCCGGTTAAAAATGGGTTTTAACCAACCCAGCTCATGTATGAACAAGGTTTAACCAACTAAACCCAACTAATTGAAAACTGGGTTGGTCTGAGTTGGGTAAGTATTTAAATGACATTCAATTGGGTCAAGCCCATAAAACCCAAACTAACCCATCCTAACCCAAGAAAAGAAAAACCATGTCAACAAACTGTTCAATGTCTCCTTCCCCAACTGTCGGCAGAGGCAGTCGGGGAATTCACGGCGATTGTTGCCGCCTGCGACCGCTCCCTCCTTCATTCCACCGCGATTGTTGCCGCCCACGACCGCTCCCTCCTTCATCCGAGTAGGGAAATTCACGACGCAGTGTGACATCTGCCCGAGGAAATTCACGGCGCAGTAGGCAACCAGGTGGTCCACACCAGGTGCATCGACATGTGGCTGGCTTCGCACTCGTCGTGCCCATCGTCTGCTGGTGACGAGGTTCTTGAAGGGCGACTAGATCCCGATGGCAGAGGCGGAATTGAAGGCAAGGCAAGACGGAGCTGCACGACAGTGACGCCCGTGGCATGTACCTGGACAGAACGACAGCGATGGTGTTGACTGGTTCGGCTGCCGGTGATCTACTGGTTCCGGTGATCTACATGGTTCTGCTGCCGGTGATCTACTGGTTCCGGTGATCTACATGGTTCTGCTGCCGGTGATCTACATGGTTTTTAGTTTTTATGTGTTTGTCTGTAGGTTATACTGTTATAAGATTGAATTTGGAATTTTGTAAATTTGAAGATTGAGGGATTTAATTTTGTTAATTATACTGTCAATTTATTTTTGTTTTTATTTTTGGTGACTCTTCTGTAGTAGTAGTAGTAGTAGTAGTAGTAGCTGTTGTTTTTCATTTTATATATGATTGGAAATTGGGCTTTTTGTGTATTTTAAGTTTGAATTTCTTTAATGCTAATCAATTAGTTGTCATTGTTGATTTGATTTTTTAATTTTTATGGACATTTTTGAATTATCATATTTTATCTTTTGACTAGATAAATGAAAATCTATATTTTCAAAATGGGAGCCATGATAGTATATCGATGATGAGACACACCAGAGAAAATTACTCGTTCACAAATGAAAGACAAAAGGTTAACTAAACGTTAGTTGTGTCGGGTTTTTTTTGCAAAAAGCCCATGTTGAGCCGGGCTTTTAAAAGGTATGGTTTTCTTGGGTTGGGTTGGAACCCAACCCGTCTAAGTTGCACCCCTACACATAATGGAAGCACGGAGCATAAGGTGAACAAAGGCAACATGGGATATTGCTTAAAAAATGGATGATGTGATGCCATGATAATGTATCACAAAGATAGAAAGTAGAATGGTATATTTCCTTTTTACTGAGGTTTTTTTAAACGAAAAAATGACTACTGACAGAAGGAATTCCATTACAAATGTAATCATGAACAATCAAGGCCAAGGAAAGTCTAATACTCATCGTAGAGATTGGATAAATAACGCCTTTTCAAGTCATGTTCAATATGTCACACACATTAAGAAACAAGACATGTGAGATAAATCAATGGGTAAATGTATGTCAACACGGACACATATATGCATATACTGCAGTATCAAAAGCGTAGCATACCAGCAGATACCTTGAACCCAGTGAATCCCTCATCAAAATCCTCGCAAAACCGTCTGATCTGCATTAAGAACATCATTTCATGTCTCCATACTAGAGAAACCAACAAACAGGACAAATAGAGACTAGGTTTTCGCAATGAGAAGCTCAGGTAGCAATGTAACATATAAAAGTCCAATGGGAAGCACGCCTTGTACACAAATATACAGAAAACAAAGAGAAAATACCAGCTCACGTAAGACAAAAAGACCACTGCGCAGCACCTAGACAAGTTCATTCAAAAATCCACCAAAGCTGATCGTGGAAACTCCTCCAATGGGAAAAGGATAATCAAAAAAGGGAAAGGTTCAAAAACATCACATGAAGGTGGTGATTAGGGAGTTAAATAATAAGTACCGAAAAGTTAAGAAGATGATTCCAAGTCCTACGTGCAATCTGCACTTCCTTCACGCCCTCCTCTTTACACTTGCTCCGCCATTAAAATTGATAACTGATAATTGAAGTTATCAATTACCAAAAGTGTTCGCCAATTAAAATTGCTAACCGGGGAGGTGGTTGCAGGGACCCATCTAATGTTCCTACACGGAATAGACACTATCGTAACACAAAAGTAAGGAAAACAGAAAAGGCCCCAGCAGACGTTCCTAAGCATAAATAGCCGCACCCTAATGTAAAATGAAAGAATAGAGAACACAGACTACTACCCAGCATCCACCAAAGAATATTGTCGGCATTTAAAATGAAAGGCGCTTCCCCAGGCCTGACAAGAGCACAGACTCAAGCTCCAAACTTCAGAATCCAGCCTAAACCGTAGGCCTAAACTGATCCACTTCCTGATGAAATCACATAATCTGCATTCTGCAACACGAGCCTCCTGGTCCACGACTAATTCAAGCAGCTTCAAAACCAGGGTCCCTGGTGGCTCTTCCTGAAACTACATGAATGGCACAGCGTCAAGCTCCCTAACTTTAAAATCCTTAGATTCCAAACTGATCAGATTCCCGCCGACCTCACCACTCATCAGCCTCCTTCGATTATTCTTGACCAAGGACAAGTTTTCACAAGATTCTTAGAAATTGAATGGCATAACTTAAAATCTAGCAACACATATGCACTGGTTGAAGCATTCCTCTGTCACATCGTCCACCAAGTTGATGTAAAGATCCATGATTGGAAGGTCAAGAAATTTGGAGATTGTGTTTCTAAAAGCCATTTGCATCAACTTGGTGCATGATAATCATACAAACAGTGCTATATGACCTGTCAATATAATACAAGAGTTACAACAAAATAATTCTAACTACTTCGTTCTTCAAGAAACTACACTTCTATATACCCAAACAGAATCGGTGCATTTGATCTTCCAAACCAAAGCAACAAATAGCAATTAGCGTCTGTTTTCCTTTGATTTCTATTCCTGGTTTCTAAAGCAACGGAACCAAGGTAAAAGCGCTAAAATTGAGTTCCAGTCCACAAATATTTAGATTATTAGTTCGCACTTTGCGATTTACCAACCAACAGTCCAACTTCATTTCTTCGGTAGATAGAACTCAGTCAAAATCCACGGCAAACACCACATTAACAACTACGTAGAGCAATTTGGGATGAATTAAGTGAAATATACCTCGTCGAACGGATTAGCTTCTTTACTAGGTCGAGAAGAGGAGTTTGTAAGGCAGGCCTTCTTTGCCCTCTTAGGGTTTGTTCGAGGAACCGATGACGACTTCAATTTCGACTTCGAATAGCTCGAATTAGAATCCTTATCTTCATCGTCAGATGAAGAAATGAAAATGGTGGTCCGTTTTCCCATCACCACCGGCGAGGTATCCGACTTATTACGGCTTTGTGTTGGCTTCACATAGCTTAAAATTGAAATGAGCAAAGCCCAAGGGGGGAGAGCTGGGTTCACAGTGAGATTGTACTGAACTCAAAGGATCGTGCTTCTGCTTCTGCTTCTGCTTCTGCAAAATGGTAGTAGGGGACGTGCGGGTGTTGCAGTGCGGTTCGAAAAGACGCGGGTGATTATGGGGATGCGCGTATAGCGTTGCTTAGAAGCTGGGTTGTGCTATCGTGTGCCGCAGACCATGGGATATACTGTATCATTTTTGTTTGATACAATAATTACAGTAACTTGGTTGACATTTGAGGTAATTCCGATCAATGACACAGTTTATCACTAGAATTTGTAACAAGATTTCATGATTTTTGTCTACGTGTTCATATTATTATATGTTTAAAATAACATTCGAGAAACTTTATATCGAAAATGCTATAAAAAAACGTTTTCTTGCTCCTCCCTCCGACTTCCACTAACGCTCCGCTGTATCATCACATCCCTTGCGTGTCTAACATGTCACTACCACCTCTTTCGTCATAAGATAGTCACAACAATGCCCACCTTAACAAGGCTCAGTTGATCGCATAGCTATATATATCACATTTGTGGAGAAATTTTAATTATTGTGGGTGAAAATAGGACATGGATCTCTACAATAATGGTTACAGTAGATATACTGTGACCCAATCTTAATTATCCAAATTACTCCCACAAATCTGACACACTGCCTTTTGCCATGTCACCAAAGCTGGAATCCCTAGCCTCTCCTGTCACAAACTCGATCAACAGATAGGTGGATCGAGATGTTTGTCGTTGGAAGATGGCCGCCCTTGCCTCCTCTTAATGCCGCCACTCTCACCTCCTCCTCTTCCTCCGCCGGGGCGCCAGTCGCTACCTCTTCTTCCACCACCTTCCGAAGAGCTTTACCTTTAGACCATGTTGTGACAGAAAGATGATAGTTCTTTCATTGCCTCACCCATGGGTTGATTTCAGGCAATTTTTATTTGGATAAGAAAAAAGAAGTGTAGATCACAAGTTTGCAAGCGCGTGTAAAGGTCTATGTGCCGTCACTAGAAGGTGGATGGGTGGTGACCGAAAGACAGGCGGTGCAGTGTTGTCCTCGCTGGAATATGGAGGAGGTGGAGTGTTGTCCTTTGGCAATTGAGCTAAAACCCGGAAGGGGGGGTGGGAGAGATTTGGTTTGGTGTGAGATGGGCCTGAGGTTAAATGCCTCGACAACGTCTCGTCATCTGAGCCGTTATCTCACACCTACCTCAACCAAACAGCTGTAACTAATGTTACAACTTGTCTGTTGTAACCCTAATTACAACAGACGATCTCCGGATTCGAGAAAATATATGCCCAAATATGAATGGGTGAGCGTGCATACATGCGCACGCGAACTTATGTATGTCTGCTTAGTTTAATTATGATGATGGTGGGTCAAGGCTACCGTCCAATAAAAGAGCATGTGAAATAACACTAGCGGCTGAATATACACGGTTAATAGACGTCTAAAACCCGCATGTTAAGAAAACACATGCAAGGCAAGCTTGAATATAATAACCTCGAGCCTCACAGACTGAGGGTATAAGAAAGCTAAATAAAAATTTATAATTTGTGCCATGTTGTCCTTGAATGGAACCTCAAAGGTCTTCAATGAGACAATACTAGCCTAAGGCAAGATCAAGCCCTCTTGTTTTACAACATGTTACTCTTGAGTGTAACCGTAAGGGTCTTTAATGAAGAAATACGAGCCTCTGTTAGTATTAAGCCTTATATCTTTTTGCCCTATTGCTCTTGAATTGAGCCATGAACGTCCTCAACGAAACAGTACGAGCTTGAGACAAGATTAAGCCCTGTAAAATGTAAAATAATGTAAATTCTCTTTGGGAACATATGCACATTCTTGTAAAACAACCTCGAGATTGAAAATTATGGATTATGCCCAAGTCTATGGCAGTTGATTCACGACTTAGTGGGAACTTGGAGGAGTCGTAGTTTGGATGAATAAGAATAGAATTGTGTGGAAACAGAGTGCATTTGCCTTTTATGACTTGGAAATGCTGGGTAAGAGAATTGACCACACTAACTCAAGAAAATAGCTCTAGTTATCCCCTTTTCCTTTTTCATTATTCATGCTGAGGCACATGATTTTTAAAATTTTGGTAAGTTTAACTGCGAAAGTGTTTGGTTTGTGTCGAAAAAATGTTTACTCTGTTATGGTTGTATCGTCTGCTTTCTAAAGTGTACATTGTTTCCGCAAAAGTACGCTTTGGCATTACGCTAATCCAACTTTTATAGTAAAATTTCTTTTTTTAATAATGTTGCGTGCTTATGCTTGATATCCTCTTGCTGTGTCGTGGCTTCGTTAAACTCCATACGTGTGCGTTAGGTTGTCAATTTGCAACCGATGCACTGTTCCTGGTTTGCTTAGTCCATAAGGTGTTTTCGATGTGGGTGGTTTAGGTGATCGTTAGTAAAGAGATGGTTGGTGGGTTTTGATATTGTTCACGGCTGATGTCTTTTCTCTACTCATTCGATGCTCTGTGTTTTAGGGATGATAATTTAAATCCGATCCGACGGATATTCAATCCACCCCGATCCGTTAGGAGTGGATTTTTTTTAGTTTAGTCGGGTTATAGGGTGGGTATGGTATTTATATTTAAAAAACCGCAGTGGGTACGGGTCGGATTTGATATTCATTCTAATTCACCCCAGCACTCGACCTGTACCCTACCCGGTTAATTTAATCCTAACCTTAAATTACATGCAATCCTAGCCGTCCATCCGGCAATATAGAAGGTCACTACAAGAAACCATACTTTACTTTTATTCTTCTCTCGAGTTCTATGCCTCTGCATCCTGTCGCCCTCTTCTCTGCCCAGACCATCAACCCCATGGCCACAAACCAACTTGTCCGCACCAGCAAACACAGTCCTCGCGATCACCTTCCACAGCCACAAAATCACCTCCATCTCACCACCAAACACCAGCCTCACGGTCACTCCCCTACAACGACAAACCCCATCCACCTATCGTCCGCCATCTGTTGTCTGACGCCATTGCCTATTCATGGAATCCCGAAAAGCCTGGAGAAGTGCACTGTCTCAAATATTGTATCATAGGGAAAGGAAAAAAAAAAAGGCTGAAAATATGCCCATTTATTTTTTATTTTTGGTGTTGTACAATTGTAATCTAATTTTTTCTCTTTTCGATTTTTGTGGGCATTTGTTTATATTTGGTCCTGTTTTAATTTTTGTAATACATATTAGTTTCTATTTGAAATTTGCAACACACATACACATGAAAAACAGGGGCGGGGCACTTCGATGTGGGTTTTCTCCAACCACAAATGTAGTTTTTATAAAAGTCTGCTGGGTCGGGGATGCTATTCCCATTCCTTGACCCGGTGGGGTGGGGGTGGGGGTGGGGTGGGGGGAGGGGGGAGGAGTTGTGCATAAGGACAACCAGGGCCGGTACGGATTTCATAAGATCCACGCCCATTGCCATTCATACTGTGCCCTTGGGCTTTCTATTTGATTGTATCGAAAGGCCCAATGAATTGGGATTTCCTTATTGGTCCAGGTCATTTCGGGGCGAGCGGATCATTTATGACGAAGAGGATGAGCTTCAAGAGAATGATTTTTGTCACTTTACTATTTAGGTCATTTGACATGTTATGCCTTTGATTGCGGTGTCAAAATATGAAGATTGTTGGTTTAGAGTTATCGGCAGAAGCCCTCCGCTCACGTTTAGCTGCACGTGTTATTCCATTCCGTGCACTGCTTCAATTATGCATGATGCCTTGAAGTATGGTTATTACTTCAAAGTTAGAAGCTTATGTGTTCCCTTTGTTCCGTAAATAATGTTTCGAAGTCGATGGTGGATGATATGTATTTGTTTTTCATCTTCATATCTTGCTATTCGATACATATGTGCCACGACTGTGGTAATATGCACATCTACAAATTGATACATCGTTCGGAGAAGTTGGTTAATTTTAAGATCAATTTCATGGGAACTTATGAAGTTTGCTATGGCGATAAAGTTGCTTGTACCGGTCTATTTTCTATCCTTTTAAATATATGGGTTTATGGTGTACGTTGTGGTTGTAAGTCGTTTCCTAACAATAAGACTCGATATCTCAATCTAAGTTGTTTGAGAATAATATGGCAATTAGATTACTTTTGAAATGACAACAAAATTTGAAAGCTCTTTGTTTAGCACGACACCAAACAATGTCTCGTAATTACAATCACTGCATAATGAATAATCACTTTAACGTAACAATATTATGGCCGTGATTGATTTGAGAGTGGTCAAACACATTTTAAATAGCTTAACGTTGGTTTCTGTTGTGTTTAAAAGAAAAATATTTGAAACCTCTCAAAAGCATAATTTATCTAAAAAAAACTCGGATCACTAAAGTGGTTTGTAATTTGTAAACATTTTTAGATAAACAAGTTTGGCGAACACAAATACTAGATTACCCTCAAACTTTTTATGAAAGGACTCTGAATGTCATTGATTAGACATTACCTATTTTAATCTGGTATTTTTGTGGCCGTGCAATCAAATTATCAATCTTTCTAGCTCAATGATCTCCTATATATCTTTAGACCTTATTTGTGAATGAAAAAATGAACTAATTTGCTTCCTAGACCACCATAAATCTTTCTACTTCGTTAGTTTCTTATTTATTTAGACAATCTCTATGAATGAAAAAATAAACTATTATGGGTCCTATTAAAAAGAGACAATTTGTCTAGACGGCGAAAGATATTAAATTGACTTCACTAGCAGCATAATAGACAGTAATATAAGAACTATTTAAATATTACAATTTTTTTGAGAGAAAGTTATTTATACACAATTTTATTTTATTTCTGCTATCTGCGTTTCGTTTCAAAGTTAATTATTGTCCAATTAAAATTTTATCACTAATCATTCTTTCTCCTTAAAAATATTTTTAACGGATGTGAAAAATACAAAAAATATGTAAGAATAGTCACAATATACATCTTGCTTAACAAAAAATATTTAGAATCTTACAGGTCTTTGTATCATTCTTAGTCATTTTTTCATTTATTTTTTTTAATTAAAAATACATTCGACAACTTTCAACAAACGTTTCTGGTTAACTTTCACTGACCGAATGCTGATACTGCAAAAATATACTCTATTATGCAGTATTATTTTATTTTAATGTTAAAACACTCTTATCCGATGCACATTCTTTTCTGAAAATAGAACTCAAAAGAGGTTTTAGTTTTTTTTATTTAAAAACTAAAAAACCAAAAACTACAATAAAAAACGAGGACAAATTTGAACCAGAAACTCCTCACCGGCCCCACGCAAGTAGTATCGCACCACCCGTCCTCCCGAATCCAACTTCACCTACCCCCTCCAGCACCCTCTTCCCGCTACATAAAAACCACAGCAATAATGCTCAACCAACTCCGCCCTCACTCCCTCTTCCCTCCACTTCAGTCCCCATGGCCGCCTCTTCCTCTCTCCGCCCAAACCACCACGCATCACCTCTCTCCACGCCCCGCCGCCAGCAACAGCACAGCTCTCTCTCCAGAGCCATCCCCTGCAGCTTGTCGTTCCAGTCACACAACTCCGGCTCCGTCTCCCTCCGGTATTTTCGGTGCCGAGTCGAGTCGAGTAGAGTGCCGCTGAGGGTGTCCGCGAGTTCGGCGACTCAGGTGATGGATCAGGCGCCGAGTCGAGCAAGTTCTGGAGTTCCTACGGTTGTGGAAGTTGATTTGGGGGACCGGAGCTACCCGATCTACATCGGATCCGGACTCCTCGACCAACCCGATCTTCTTCAGAGGTACTACTTGTTCTTCGCCTTTTAATCTAATTCAGTTGCGGGTAGTTGTAACTAGTTCAAGTTTCCATATCTAGCGGCCCACACATGCGCTCTCAAGGAAAAACGAGATATTGGTCATGCACCAGTTGTAATTATAGTTGAAGTTTCTCGTGTAAAGTAATTACGTTCGGCAAATTGCTGACAGCATTCTCAGCGAGGTCGCTGGTAGTCACATATAACATTTTGGGGAGTGTTTGGAGGACACGAGGAATTGGCTCTTGTTTTTCTGGAAGACAGTGTATTTTATTCAGAAAGGTAATCTGAAATCACTTGGCATAGTCAAGTGTGGCCTTCTCTTGGTTGCAAGAACTGTAAACAGAAAAAGAGGAGTCACTCTAATTATCCATTTTTATTTGCCTCCCACTTCAATTGCCACGTCAGGGTTTAGTGGCTTCTATTCTTTTGGATGTAAAACCACCGGCTGTTTTATTATGATAACTTTCGAGGATGGGATTCTCGTGTTTGTTTCATTGGTTGTCCTCGGAGCAGAGTCGCTAGTATGCTAGTTGCTTCTCATGATTGGTGAAGAATTTTGATGCCTCTGTTAGGGCTTAAGTTAACTTATTTTCTTCTGCTGGTGGCATGAGAAGCTTACAGTTTATTCGTTAAAGAGAAAATGCCATACAGCGTGTTGTCTCCTTCCAACTTCAATCCTTTCATCCGAAAAGAATGAGCTTTTGCCACTTCCAACAGGATCCATTTGGCTCGCCGATGACGTGGGCTCCTTTTGGCTCGTCGCATGAGATGCAAGCTGGTCATGACATATGTTTGCCTCTTTGTAGGAGTGCTTTATATCAAATGTCATAGGTGTGCCACATAAGTGCCTTGCAATAGGAGACCACGAGAGTAGGTTAAAATTTAGAGCAAACTATATTTAGGGTATCGAAAGCCAGTGGCATGGCTAGGAGGCTAGGAATATCTGATAAGGTGGTCAAAGTCCAAAACTAGTTTGTAAAATTTGGAAAAAAAAAAAGGTTGCCACACTATATTTTGGTACACTTCAAACCCCTTTTTCAGAAAATCATGACAATTTATGCTTGTAGAACATTTTCCTGAATCAAGCGGATCTATTTAGATCTGATAAGGTGGTCAAAGTCTAAAAATAGTTTGTGAATTTGAAAAAAAAAAAGGTCGCCACACTATATTTTGGTAACACTTCAAGCCCCTTTTTTTCAGAAAATCATGACAATTTATGCTTGTAGAACATTTTCCTGAATCAAGTGGATCTATGTAGATCTGTTCCTGTCGACAGCCAGTTGAAGTCTTCTACTAAATGTCCCATTAGTGGGATCTGTAGTTGCCCCCAGTTCAGCTACAGTGCTGGTGGCACTGAAAGTGCATTGCTGTGGTGCCGAGAACTCATCTTCCTTTGTGGTCACTCAGAAAGGCACCAGCCTTAGCATGACTGAGCTATCTCTGAGCACTAATGTTGATGTTATCTAACAGTGGAGGATCCTCCACATGATCCAAAGTGTAGAATTTGGATGAAATTGGTTCTGTCGCGGGCATTTGAGCTGATGGAATTTGAAGGGAATGAGCATGCCAAAAAGGGATATGCTTTCAATCATAGTAGATTAAAAAGCCTTTCTCGGCTTTATAATATCCATTAAAAGAATCTTTTGAGCTGTAATGTTCGCCACCTCTTTATTGTCCTATCCTGGGATCATTACACTAAGGTGTGTTGAGTTCATTGTTCTCCTTCTTTGTCTTGTTCAACATGACTAGTTGTTGTACCTCAAATTTTCACTTCTACCTGAGAACCAATTGATGCAAGAACATTTTATGTTTCTCTTTCAATTAGTTTAGTTCGAAATCTGAGACAATATTCCCATACAATTGAAGTTTGGCTTTGTTTATAGCCAACTTTTACTCATCAGTTTC
Organism: Escallonia herrerae; assembly: GCA_033070095.1. Classification (NCBI taxonomy): domain Eukaryota; kingdom Viridiplantae; phylum Streptophyta; class Magnoliopsida; order Escalloniales; family Escalloniaceae; genus Escallonia; species Escallonia herrerae. The sequence goes on from JAVXUP010000683.1 coordinate 293,117, forward strand.
TTATCTTTATATAGGCATATTCATGGCAAGAAAGTCCTTTTGGTCACCAACACCACAATTGCCCCGTTATATCTGGATAAAGTCATTGACGCTTTAACGGTTGGAAACCCTAATGTTTCAGTTGAGAGTGTGATTCTGCCAGATGGTGAGCAGTACAAGAATATGGTAGGTAATTTGAGATCCGTATAACATATTAACCTCAGTTAATTGATGTCTGGCTATAAAGATGAAACTTGAAACATGTTTATGCCTTCATGTAGGACACAATCATGAAAGTGTTTGATAAGGCAATTGAGTCGCGTTTAGACCGACGCTGTACGTTTGTCGCCCTTGGTGGTGGTGTCATTGGTGATATGTGTGGATATGCCGCGGCCTCCTTCCTTCGTGGAGTTAACTTCATTCAGATTCCTACCACTGTTATGGCACAGGTTTGCCTTAACTAGTAATCTTTGCATCCTTCTACCCCTAGGTCATATACTTCCACTATTATACTTTTTGTTTATTTTTCTTTTAAATTTCAGGTGGATTCTTCAGTGGGTGGAAAAACTGGAATAAATCATAGGCTTGGGAAGAATTTGATTGGTGCATTCTATCAACCACAGTGTGTGCTTATAGATACAGACACATTGAACACACTACCAGAGAGAGAATTAGCATCAGGTTTTGCCGAGGTTATAAAGTATGGCCTCATAAGAGATGCTGATTTTTTTGAGTGGCAAGAGAAGAACATGCATGCATTGATGGCTAGGTATAAATATAATTTGGAGTTATTGCCATCTTAACTTTGTAGATGCAATTAAGATCTGACTTATGAAAAAAGCTGGTAGCCGATATTATATCGCCAGATTGACATGATCCTCCTCCTCATCGCCCTCTACTTTCGTGTTTGGGTTTTTGTAGATGCAATTAAGATCTGACTTATGAAAAAAGTTGGTAGCCGATATTATATCGCCGGGTTGACATGATCCTCCTTCTCATTGCCCTCTACTTTCGTGTTTGGGTTTTGGGGGTGTTGCATGTCGGCTGGGGGTGGGATATGTCTCCTCCGTGGTGTTTTGAGTTGCGTGAAACAGGAGGCGAGACGTTAATCCAACAGGACTGTTCTAAGTAGATGGTATCCCAGAAACTCTTACACACTGTTTGGTTACCCTCTTGTGTTTTAAGGTCTTTTGTGTGTTTACCATTTTTTAAATTCAGTTTTCAAAAATACCAAATTTAAACACTATTCACAAACTCTTTACCAAATATATTACTAACCTTCAAATGTGTGTAAATTGGTATTCAAACAACATAGGAGAGTTCTTGTAGTTTTGTATGTGGTATTTAATTATTTATCATCATTTTTGTAATTATCCAAATGAGTTAATACACGTTTTTCGATTTTCTATAAAGGCATCCTTTTACCGAAACTCGAAGAACAAACACAAGGAAAATGGTAACCAAAAGAATGTCCTTGGAGCATCCATGTCAAACATCAGTCCTTTTCATCCAATAAGCTACATAACATGTGCGTGCCAATACAAAAGTATAAAGTAATCCCAAATTACTTTCATAGTTCCAGTTGTTGTGGTGCTTATCCATCTCTGTTATTATTATGGTTCTCTGGACGAATCCCACCCCTCGTATATGACTTCTTCCTTGCCAGGGATCCTAAAGCACTAGCGTATGCTATCAAACGTTCGTGTGAAAACAAGGCTGAGGTCGTATCTTTAGATGAGAAGGAAAGTGGACTGAGGGCAACTTTGAACTTGGGCCATACTTTCGGCCATGTAAGTTTTGGTTTTTGCAATTGAACATCTTCCTTTCTTAGCTAATGAAACAGCTTGTTGACTACTGGTGTCTACCTTGTAGTAGCACCATAGTAGCACCAGTATCAATTTTAGTGCTGACTACTGGTAATGTTGTATTATGGGATGACAGCTATGTTATGTTAATTTGACTCAGCCTTGTGCATGTTTTCCAGTAAGTGCAGCCTTCAGAATGGTCCGAAACCACATTTTAATTGGAGATGGTATCACCCACTAAAATCTGCTTTTCTCGTGGAATGTTGATGTGTACGGAATATATCTGGGAATCTTGGACTCCTCTCCCTCTTTCTCACCATCTGGCCATTAGTTTTTGCCTTCTACTAAGTAGTTAAATCTGTGTGACCATTGCTTGATTGTTCTCATGAACTATTCATGATGTTATTCAGAACTCAAACTTGGTTTCAGTTTTACCATGTTTTTAATATGTTAGTTCATGTATGTGAAAATATAGTTGTAAAATAGTTCCCATTTCCCATCCCCGGTCTCTGAACTTGTCTCCTAATTTTATGTAGCTCATAGTGAGCCAAACATTTGAAAAAACTGGGATCTTTGTTTGTTTGTTTGTTTTTTTCCCCCATGAAAACTTGTGGCTATTGTTTTCCTCCATGTTTTGAGAGCCTGTAAGTAGGTTCTTACTGGGAATTATTTAGAATGGCTGTACTCGTGTCTATGGATTGGTGGAGGCGCACCCAGGAATTGCTAGTTTCATTTCCTTTTTAGTTGTCGCTTGTATTGTCGATGACTAGTTAGATTTTGGTTGTATGTGGATTTGTTGCCTCGTGTGCAAATGATTGTAGCTATTGAATCTGTGTATTGATCTCTATTTTTCCCTAAAAAGGGCGGGCCTGTGCACGAGGCTCCCCAGATTGCGAGGGCCTGAGGAGGGTTGATGTGAGCAGCCTTTCTCAGACGTTTACTTGTCAACATGATGTCAACAACACAATAACAATAAATAGATTTCAGCAGTTCTCATTAGATTGAACTTAATTACAGGCAATAGAAACTGGTTGCGGCTATGGGCAGTGGCTTCATGGGGAAGCTGTTGCCGCTGGCACGGTATTCTGTCGATCTCTCTCTGATGAGAATAAGTGAGTATTTGTAGGTTGGCATGTGGAATATCTATGCTCAAGGTGCTGTTGCATGTTTTCAGGTCATGGCCGTCGACATGTCGTACCGCCTTGGTTGGATTGACGATTCAATTGTCGAGCGAGTTCAGAAGATCTTAGAACAGGCAAAGCTACCCATTGCTCCTCCTGAAATCATGACCGTAGACATGTTCAAGTCTGTCATGGCGGTAAATGATGTTGAATTGGCAACCCTGTACCTATTGGAAGTTATGTCGCTCTCAATATTGATAATATTCCTCTACTACTTCCATGGCAGGTTGACAAAAAGGTGGCTGACGGGTTGCTACGGCTGATCCTTTTGAAAGGTCCATTGGGCAGTTGTGTTTTTACTGGAGACTATGATAGGAAGGCCCTGGACGAAACTCTGCATGCATTTTGCAAGTCCTAGTCCTCGATCTGGCCGATGTTTGTACGTGGTTTTTGTGTGCATTTTACATCAAAGTTGTCGATTCTTTACTGTAGTCTCTTCGGTTGGGCATACTTGTATGAGCTCACCTGTAGAACAGTAGTATGCCCTTACCCCATGAAATTTACAGTCCAGGACAAGTGAACACTTCCTACTGCGAAGCTGGTAAATAATAATTTCGTAACCAATATTAGCAAATGCACTTTTTACTTGTGTCTTTTTTTTTTTTTGGGAGGGAGTAGAAAATATATCAGGATATAAGATTAGAATTTACAGAGAGTCAACTCTGGTATGGATGACAACCACATCCAAATAAGCAAAGAACCGGTAAAACCGGCTACTAAGAACATTTAACAAAATCTAAAATTACAAGGAATCAGTACACAACAGGGAATTGGCTAGGCAAAGTTTTGACTCGAGGAAGGGGAACTACAAGTTGAATTGCATCACTCCATACCCCTTTTTTTTTACTCTTGGTAAAAATTCTACTAATCATATCATTAATAAGCAAGTAGTACAGGATAGAGTATAACTAAAGAAAAATAATAGGTGAACGCTTCCCCTACAATGTAACCACAAACAAGGACCGGCACATAGCCAGATGTCCTTGAATATCCTTAAGCGGCTAAAATAAGAACGACTTTATCGCCAAAGAACTTTCACCGAAGACTACCTGCATAAAAGATTAGTACACTTTTATCCAAATCAAGACACTAACTATACACAAGGGACAACCACCCTGTCCCGAAGGTGTGCCCGCGACCAGAGAAAAAACAAGAACCTACAAAAACAACAAAATCCAACAGATAAGCCTAGAACATAACAAGTCAACGAGCAAACCAGGTGCCCAAACTACACCTGTCAACCGTGTACACCAAGTGCCCCTCGAGCCCCAAGCTCGTGCGCCACCTCACACCGCACCACACGACCCACCGCCAAGCCTAGTACTGGCGTCATCGCCGGCCACCGTTCCTCCGTCAACCACAACTAACCCCACCACCGGTTGCCAAGAACCTCCACAGCCATTGCCGACCACCCTCGCAGCCAATTACCACACCTCAAACCATAACCCCACCTACGACCATCTACCCCCACAGACCACCAATTCCAACCTACCACTCCCACGCCGGCGTCACACAGAGCTGCCCACCAATACTATCCAACCCACAAGGAATCGAGAGAGGGGGGAGGGGGACGTACTGGGAAGAGGAAAGGGAAGAAAAAGAAGAGGGACCCCTAGCAGGAAGACAACCTCCCTCGGTCACCCTATCTACCACCATCACGACCCACGACATCCACAGCACCCTGTGCCTAACCCACTGTGAACCACCACGAAATCCGATCCCAAACCAGGAGGCAAGCCCAACCCATCCAAGATCGAAACCCAAAGAGGAGACGAGGCAACCAAACCGTAACCCCCACCTACCACCAGCAACCCCAGCACCAGTCCGAACACAGCCCCAGTAGCACCAAAAGACTCGATTAAAGAGAAATCACACACACCAAACCTCTAATACATATGTACAAAGCCACCACTCGCCGAGTAACTGGCGGTGGTGGAAGAATCTCCAGTCAGCGGTGAAGAGGCGAGTGAAGAGGGAGAGGAGAAAGAGGGGGGAAGGTCATCTTAAAATTCCACTCCAAACCTGTTGAACACTATGATTGGACCGAAAAGCAAAAGATGCCAAAGCTGATGAGAGGGATCCTCTTTCCCTTGGTTGACATGCAACGAGTGTAAGATCGTGTAGTTACTAGTCAATGTACAGAAAAAGTTAGCAAAGCACGAGCTCCTTCATTCCTTAAATTTCATCTGCATGACGAACTCAGCGTGAGAAAGGTCACATGAAGTCAACGCAGTGCATGCAACTAATCAATGGCATGCCATATTGCTAATTGAATCACACTAAGTTCGTCATCATATACAAAACCCTCAGCCTCAGTGGAAGCCCTAAACACGATCCAATCACGGTTTAACAGAACAATCCCCACCCCAAACTTCTTATCAACAGGAGAACCAACCACTGATATAGCACAATATACAGGAAGGGATGCAACCTCACACTCGCATCTGTTGTAGATTAGGTGCAAAGGGGGGTAAAAATGAACTAAACAATCAATCTGGCCTTCTGAACTAGAGTGGTTCCTGATCTGAGCTCTGCAAAAGCAACGTTGAAATACACTAGTATCTTTAATGAGAGAAAGGAGGAAGCCACTCTTGATAAATTATAGGATGGGGAAAAAACTTCTCCCTTGAAGATCAATGCATTTCGAGCAAGCCTAATAGACCAGAGGATAACTATCACTGTTACTATATTTAACAATTCATTGCAATTCTAGAAAATTGGTTTAGCTAACCATTTTAGAAACCAATTATTGGCAGTTGAGATAGGAAGACTAGAAGGATGGCGACCAGTAGGATTAGCACCCCAAATCTGACGAACTACTGGACATTCTAGAAAAAGGTGTTCGTGGCATTCCAAATAAAGCATATAGAATGGGCAACAATCTCAAACAGAACAATGACGTTTAACTAATTCCGAGCAAAGAGGTAATCGACGATGGGGAAACTTCCGCACGAACATCTTAATTTTCTCAAGGAGTGGGATTTTCCGCAGTTTGAGTTAATGAGCACACGTCATCAAGGGAATGTGTCTGGAAGTTGTAGAGATCCCATTAGTCAAAAATCTATATATTGAGGCTATCGAAAACACATTTCCGTTTAGAAAGGAGATAAAGGACTCATCTATCGAACCTAGATAGAAGTTAGAGGTTTAAGATTTGTGAAACAATAACTGCTAGAAAAGTATTAAAAAGAATTCACAAATCCCCTGCTATATGAGATAAACATATTTGAAATCAACTAGTGATTATTTCTAGGAGTATGGTAGCTCTGGAGGAATGTAAGAGGAATAGAAGATAACTACCAATCCATCCAAACCGAAATTGATCTACCATCGTCGATATGCCACTGTAAGCCCTGGTTGAGTATCCATTGTCCGACTGGTAAACTATGCCAGATCCATGAATAAGTACGAGGTGGGTGCTCATGAAGAAAATTATGCCGATCAAAATATCCACCTTTAAGCACATGGCCTAAATGGCTCTGAGGGTTAGACCAAAATTTTCAAGCTTGTTTGGTGAAAAGAGATTTTATTGAACTCTGTAAAATCTTTAAAATTTAGGCACCGGAGGCACAAAGTAGGCCAACCAATCCAGTGCATTGATTTATTGACGCTTTACTCGACCACCAAAACCGAGCTAACGTTTAGTCTAATTGGTTAGAAACCGAGACAAAGAATTTGTAGATTGACATCTAGTTCACCAGAAGAGAAGACAACAAATTGTATTAGAGAAGCACGACCTGGTTTATTTAGCAAAAGACCTAACCAATGCGCACACTGATCTTGAACCCACTGAACATTTTTCAGAAAAATTTACTTTTTTTCAAAACCACGTCTAACTAAATACTAAAGTAATTACCAAATTCTGGAGTAGCAGAAAATTCAAACCCTACTTCAATCAGATGATGGGTCTCGGGGCTTGCGTTAGGACTAATAACTAGACTATATTTAGCCCAATTAATGCATTTTCCTTACAGGAGACAATAGTCTAACAAGACCTGTTTAATCGCCTTAATATTATAAGCGACATCTTTCGTAAGCTTGAGGAATAAATGGATGTCATCAGCATATATAAGGTGAGAAACAATTGAGGAGTGCCTCTCTGCCTTAATTCCTTGAAGGTTCCCATTGCATTCAGCCTGGATTAAGCCTAATGAAAGGATTCCCGATAAGTGGATATAGAGGAAAGGCGATAGAGGGTCGCCTTGTCGAATACCACAAGAAGGGTTAAACACCAGAAGTAGCGGCTCCATTAATCAGGATCGAGTAAGAAACCGTGGAAAAACATTGACTCATAATAGTGAACTATGAGGGAGGAAATCCAAAAGCAACTAGGACCTCTTTTAAAAAAAAAATCAATTTAGTCTATCAAAAGCCTTACTCTTATCCTATTTAAGAGCAACCAATACTATCCCCCCTTTGGTGCGACTCGCACATAATATGTGAGCTCTTGAGCAAGCATAACATTATTTGAAAGACAACAACCCATAATGAAATGGAGAGACTAAGTCACTTATAACCGGTTTCAGGCAATTGACAAGAACCTTGGAAATGATCTTATAGACTACGTTACATGGACTAATAGATCAGAAATCCACAGCTGAGTCAGAGATACTTTTTTTTTGGAATCGAAGAAATAAACTTAAGATTTACTTCTCTAAGCAATTGGCCCGAATTGAAAAAGGAAAGGACAGCTCGAGAATAACTACGGGACCCATAGTGTCCCAACAACACTACAAGGGCTGGAAAGCCATCCGACCCAGAAGGTTTCAAATCCTTTCAAATCAGCAAACTTAAAAACAACTCCTTTAATTTCAGTTGGCGTGAAGGGTTGTTGGAGGTAGATCACATTCGCCAAGGAAAGAGACTTGATGCAAAGAGGGGCTAACTGATTAAAAACCAGGAAACCATGATTCTCAGGTAAACCTACCGGGGTAAACAACTCCATAAAAAAGGATAAGACGTGAGTTCGAATTACTCCTCATCAGTGATAAGCAATCTGGTATTATCCTAAAAAGTGTTGATTTGGTATTTCTGGGGTCTAACTATGGTAGATGCGCGAGACAATACCCTTTTTACTTGTTAAGAGAGATTGAATATGAGCTAATTTTGGCTACTATATTTTAGACTCTAAAGCTGAATCTATAAGGAGTTTGAAACCCGTGCGGTACACATGAATTCTCCATTAACTTCTTTGTTTCTTGTATGCTTTGCTTGCAAAACAAAAATAGAAGATGCCTTCATAGTTATCCAAATGAGATTGATGTCCTAATTGGCACAACAGTGATTACCAACAAGGTAGAACTCTGTGCAACTTGTTTTTCTAAAACATGTACGAGGTATCGTGGCACATGCGGTGTATGTACAAAATATAAGTTAGTAATATGATATTTTTATATAATGAAGCTTGGCATTTAGAATATTATTTGACTACATCTTTTAATGAATTTTAAATGGCCCCATGTGAAAAAAATAAAGTTATTAAATTTAAATTTGTTAGAAAATCAAGCATGATATTTAAGTGCTTTAAAATGTGAAACCAAAAAATATCTTTATAATTAAAGTAGCTATTTACTCTTTAATATTTTTATTTTATTCACTTTTTATGAGTTTTCTTAATGACACATGTTATCATTTTAGGCAGGTCGTTTTGTAACACCAAATAAGATTTTACACCGAAAGAGGTATTCTTTTTACATATAATATCGATATAAATATCGATATATAGATATAGATGAAAGCTATCCCCCTATTGTAGTTGTCCCACTCTCAAATGATTAACATACTTCAAAACTCTTCCAAACTCTATAGGTTATGCGTTGCACGTGTTGTGCGTTGAAAAGTTAAAAAAAAAAAGAAATAAAGAATTAAGAGGTGTTGAAAATTATTAACTGTGAGTATTAACTAAAAGCAAGTACGAAATAGAAGATGGTTGCTCGGTTACAAGTCCGAACACAACATAGAAGGAAGTTACCTGGTTGAAATTTTAAGACGTGATATTTTTTTGGGGAATAACTAGCTAATGATCCCCTGTACTATAGCGATGTGAGATTTCCTCCCCTCTACTTAAAATTTAACCATTAAACCCGTCCACACTTATGAAAATTGGGCACATTTGACGGATTTGTTATGGATCACGTGAAATGAACAAAATACCCTTATTTTCTTCCTTTGTTTAAGTTTAATACCATTCTCTCAACTTCTTTATCTCCCCTCCCTCACTTCTACCCGAACACATAGTGAACACGCACACACACATACACAAGCGCACACACCCACCCACCCCCAAACCCACACACAAACAAACACATACTACTCTCTCACACACACACACACCCACTCCAGGCACACACCCCCACTCCACACACACGCCCCCACATACACATATACCCACCATGATTTGTCCTCCCCCTCACAAAACACACACCCCAAAGGGCAGAGCTGTCAAATTTTTAAAAAAACTGTTACTAAATGCATTTTTGACCACGTGCGTTAAAATTTATGGTTTCTATCAAATTTGCCCAATTATCATAAGTGCAGGCGTGGAAGGGGGGGGGGGGGATTGCGGGATCACGTGTAATGCAGGGGGTCATTAGTTAATTCAACCCTCCCCTTTCCCCCTTACATCTTTGAAATTTAAAATTTCTTCTTAATATAACTTGTCACAGTATACTACACCAAAACTACTTTTATCTGTCTATTTGTACAATATGTAAAGCCCATACTGCTTTTGGTGTAATAGAGATAGTTTTAGTGTTATGTTTGTATCTTTGGGACACCGTAAGAAGAGTATAAAATCATATATTTGGTTCTTTGAATCACAAGTAGCGCGGGTATCTAAATGATGCCACTCGATAAGTATGAGTTAAGTTTTTTTAAAAAAACATCAACAAAATTCAATTATCCAAAATATGTAACTTCCACTTTTTTATAACTTCCATTTTCTCTAATTTTTTACATGCATTGCAGGTGTCACAACTACTAGCACTGTTATTACTACTCCCTCCATACCGCAAAAATTGATCATATTTTTTTAGGCCGTCCCATAAAAATTGCTCATTTTTTCTAATTAAATTTTTTTTAGATATTTTTACATATTTATCCTCTTTACACTTTTTCCAATTCTATTTCTCTGTTCATATTTAACACTCCACTAACTCATTTTCTCTCTCTTGACCCATTTATTTCCCTCCTCTCTCTAAATGGTAGAATGAGAAACACAAGATATTTCACTTCAATCTTTAGGCTTAATTGCACTGTAAAATCTATGTTTGTCAAAAAATTGCAACCGAAACCCCAAAGTTTACAACTCGACACCCAAGACCCCAAGGTTTGTGATATGTTGCAATGTCATGATTTTACTAACGGATGTGAGAAAATCTGCTACTTACCAAGGGTAAGAAGGTCAAATCATTAGTTTTTATTAGCTTGTCATCTTCCTCTTCCCTGAATGACCATCCCATCCCATCCCATCCTACCACCACTACCACATAACACCACCAACATACATTCCATACTCCCATAGCCAAGACCCAAAATCATAACCACCATGCACCTCTGGTAGCACCACCAACACTAACAACTACCATTGAAAATCATGTCAGTGGTGGTGGCTTTAACCAGTCCCCTGCTTAGTCATCCTAACCTCTGCTTGTACCATAATAATCCAACCAATCCACCATCACCACCAGTTTTTAGCGTTGCCACTCATCAGCACAGCGAGACATCACCGTTATACCACCACAAACAAGACATTGCCCTCCCAAGCCTTGCCACCCATCACCACATAACACCGTCATCAATGCCCCTACCCAAACCCATTTGGACCCTCAATTTCATAGGGCTGTTACCTCGATGACAAGTCCTATTTCACTTCCCTGAGCCAAAACCCTCTAAGCCATTAATTGGATTTGTCCAAACCACCTATAACTATCAAATGCCCAATTTAATTTCCCTGTTTCTTAAGCAACTCGTAAGGTCAACGATGACCTGAAAACAGACAGAGGCTTATTGCCAGTTGGGTGGTTTAGTAGTGGTGGCGGTGGTTGGGCAATAGTTGGTGGTGGTGGCGGCAGATGAAGGAAGGCGGGGTTGGTGGTTTGGTGGCCATCTGGAATGGTGTTGGTGGGTTGTTGATGATGGTACAGTGGAGTTGGGTTGCAAGAGGAGAAACAGCCGGTAAGTTTATGATTTTGCAATCTCAAGCTAGCAACATTCAAGAAAAGAGAAGAAAGAAAGAAAGGAAAGGAAAAGAAAAGAAAAAAAATTGAATCATAATGACACGTGTTAATGCGTGTACAAAAAAAATTGATCAAATTATATGGGAAAGTGTGAGTATTATTGGGGGAGAGCACCCACAGAGATAAGCCTTTTATGAATATTCAACTCCACCTTTTTTCCTAGTTTTTGAAATCATTATTTCCACACTTGAAACAATTTTGACCATGTAAGTGATTTAAATATAAACTTTATCTCCTAATGTTCTCCTACTTTCTAACCCCACTACCCACCTCTGTTCTCGTCCACTTGTAATAATATATAACTTTTTGTTATCCTGATTTTCTCTCATCATTATTTCTCTTCCTCCCTCTTGAGTCCATCGTTTAACTATTGAGTATTATGATCTATATGTTGTGATATTATAGAAGTTCCATCTGCTGCACTTATTAAGGCTGAAGACCTCAAAGGAATCTGTGGCATCAAAACAAGTATGTTTACAAATGATACATTTCTTTTTTTTTTTCGGGATGAACTTCCAGTATTGCGAAAATGTAAAACTTATGCTGGAATGATATTGCAATGAGTATGGACAAGCAATTAACAAGACAAGTCACCTTTCTTCCGCAGTCCCTATACACCTTTGCACATGATGGAATATGCCTCAAATTGCTTGAACATCAAGATAGAAACAAAGTTTGGGCTATACCTTGAAAATCTCTGGATATAAGACCAAGAAGAAAATATTCTTCCAAGAACTCATCCTAAAAGTTCAATCCAGATGTGTAAGTTGGAAATGACATCTACTCAACAAAGCAGGACGACCTTGTCTCCTCGGTCCTTTCTAGCCTACTAGTCTATGATATGCAGTCTTTCGTCTTCCCTATTTATGTTTGTAAAAATCTTAAGTCCATCTTTAATTTTTTTGTCTGCTTTGATGATTGTTAGAAGAAAATTGCATTCAGTCAACAAGGCCGCTCTCTGTGGGCCTAAGAACAACAAAGGTTTAGGATTTAAAGACCTGAAACTCTTCTTTTTAGCACTTCTAGCTAAATTAAGTTAGAAAATCCTCACTTAGCCTAACTGCCTCTTAGCAAAAGTTTTTAGTGCCAAGTATTGAAGATGTCGCAAGCTTCTTTACACCACGAAAACCATCCTCTTCATCTTGGGCTTAGAAAGGTATTCACGCGGGCATCTTTGCGCTTAATTTGGGCCTTTCTTGGCAAATAGGTGATGGCTCATCACACATATGACAAGATAATTGGATCCCTGATTACCCACCTCAACTCCTCTCAGCTTTTAAAGTTGATTGCACTGGCGTCAAGATTCCTACCATTGGAATGACCAAGCCCTTCTGGGTCCTTTCTCTAGCCTTATAATTAAAATAATTAAAAGGATCCACGTATCCCTCTCAGGTTTCCCAAACCTTCCAATCTGGACCCTGAAACTTTTAGAATCTTTTTAGTTTCCTCTGCTGATAACCTTCTCTAATGAACAGCCTACCCATTTTCCCGGATAAAATTTGGAAAACAATCTAAAAATTAAGCATACCTTCTAAAATATCATTTTTTTTCTTTGATAATTCCTTCTAAACCATCTCCTTGTTAGAAAGTTCCTTGCACAAATTAGTATAATTGAATATTCCACCTGCCTTATTTGCAACTCTTTAGAAGAATCGGCCAATCATCTATTCCTTTATTGCCCCAAGAATCCCCCGCTTAGAACTCCATCAACCTATCCGTACCTCAAAATGTAGACCTTGAATCTCTTAAAGAATGACTCATTGCCTAGATTTCTATCCCCAACTTTTCCAACTTACTTCGGCCCCGTAACGTGATCTTTGTTTCTCTTTGGCTTATTCGTAATAACCAACACAAGTGATGTTTTAAAATGAGAACTGGAACCCAGAAGGTACCAAAACCCAACTAGGTTAGCTATCCTATGTCTACTGGATCACTTACTGCAATGATCAACTTCAAAAAATTTAACACAAAGAACCACTCACCAGTTTCTTTCTTTCTACTAACTGCTCTGGCAGAAAGACTGCAACCAAATTAGCTTTCCTAGTTGCCGTTACAGATCAGATTCTTATGAATTTAGACTTCTTTATATTCAATTCAGGTGGCCTTGTTTTTAATAAATTTGAAGACGTTTTTCCTTCACACATCTAACCGAGTGCTTCACTTGGAGGAATTTTTACTTGCATTCTATGAATTTTTAACCTTAAATTTGCACATATCCAACTTTATATCGATGACAAACCATCCATTTCTGAGCTACAACAAACGAGTACAACAAATAACAACATTAGTACCGGACTTATGGCGGATGTTCATTTTGCTCTAAGGGAATACACCACCATCTCCAGATTAGCTACTCTATTTATCAACAGATCAAGGAAGCATGGAACAAAGCGGAGATGATCAACATCGTATTGCCATATAGTGTACGGAGAAACTCTCGGGCTCACATCGCTCCATGAATTTTGATTGACAGTTATATCGCAAACTCCGGAGTATCTTATTGTTCCCCTTCCCAACAAAACTCATTTCAATATAGTTGTAATACTTCTAAATTCTTTTTGATTTTTTTATGGAAAGTAGCTACACGTAACTAAGAAAAACAAACTAAATTTCATATAGAAAAACAAACAGAAGATGCTCCAAATTTCAGGCCCACGAAAACCGAAACCGCGACAAAATCGTTAGGAAGCCAATCAGAGCCAACAAGCACCTCCTCCGCTTTCATTGGCAGATAGCAAGCCGATATTGAGAGGTTGCCCCTCTCCCATCGAACGCTTCAACGGCATTCTTTCCCGGCCAACACCGCAAAAAAGGGTACGCACACTCTCACACCCCCTTCCTCTCGCTCCTCTCTCTTCCATATTTCTCTCTCTAGATCTCGATCCCCCAATTTTCCGTCCATTTTTCTAGGGTTTACGTCTCACATTTGCGTCCTGTTCCTTTTTTCCTCATGAGTTGCTTCGCTTTCGTTCTCGAATTAGGGTTAGGGTTTCTTCGGGACGCGTAACACGCATTTCTCTTCTGGTGTTTTTTGTAGCATTGTGTGGGGAGTGCATTTGGAGGAACTGGAGGGGAAGGTGAACGGAGGATTACGTTGGGAGGAGTGGGCGATCAGGTCTTCTGAAGAAGATCTGAGATTTGCAGGCGCAAGATGAGCGCTTCGAGGTTCATTAAATGCGTCACGGTGGGCGATGGCGCCGTTGGGAAGACCTGCCTCTTGATTTCCTACACCAGCAACACCTTCCCAACGGTCAGTCACCGTTCGATTTTCAAATGCTGTGCCTTTTTCATTCTTGTTTCGTCATATTGACATTTTTGTATGTCCGATGCTTTTCTTTTATTGCTTCAGTTAAACGGAAATCTCATTTATTTTGCCTTATTCATGTCTTCATATGCATATTCTTATTTGTTGTGATTCTTTATTTAATTGTGATGGTAATTGCCAAAAGAACAGAAATATACATATTTGCTCTTTTTGGATGGGGTTAGCTGTTGTTTGGTTGTTATCATTTTGCACGTGTATAAATGCTCCAAAATATGATGCTTGCTTTGTAGGATGTTTCTATTTATTTCCATCTTAATCATAAATTCAACCGGCAGTCTTTTTTGGGATTATTTTTCGTTGTAAATTGTGTCTTGTCATGGGTAGAGGCCACAATATTCCTAGGTTTCAATTGGCACGTAGTTGTTTGGTATAGGTCGTGCCAAACAGGATATCAAAAGAATTGACTTCTGAGCCGTATGAGGTAGGAAACTCTCAAGTACGCTTCTCTTTTCCGCGGATGACGAGGCTTTTGAGTTCCTATTACGGCAGCTAGCTCGTTACTTAAGTATATTTATGCAAGGGTATGAGTTGCAGGACAGATGTCTGTTCAAGGATCAGTTGATTTTTCTTCTCTCTTGTCATATGCATGTTATAGTTCTTTCCCCAGATAGTATTTTTCTCAACTTCTTATTTGTTGGATCATCTGGATAGTAACATGTTTTTTCCCACTCTTTTTGATACGCTTAGGAAGTTACCTTTTCGAAGTATTAGAACCTTATGTAATCCATTTTTTTATGCTTCGGATCGGAACAGGATTATGTGCCGACTGTGTTCGACAATTTTAGTGCAAACGTGGTGGTCAACGGTAGCACTGTCAACCTTGGCTTGTGGGACACTGCTGGTAACTTCTGAAACATCATCAGTTGATTTTTATGAAGAATGGAATAGATTGGTCGAAGTAAACACAAATTCACACATACACATATATAGGTATATTGGTCTCATTATTTGCCTGAAATTACTATTTGTGGAACAGGGCAGGAGGATTATAATAGATTAAGACCCTTGAGTTATCGTGGGGCGGATGTATTCATTTTGGCATTCTCTCTTATTAGCAAGGCCAGCTACGAGAATGTTTCCAAAAAGGTGTGTCTACTTGAGATGCCTCCTCCAACCCCCCTCCTTGCATCGAGCTATATATTTTACCAGTCGAGAATTACAAGAGATCGCTGTTTGATGAATCTCGTTTTGTGTTGTTTTCCTTTCTCAGTGGATCCCGGAGTTGAAGCATTATGCCCCTGGCATCCCAATAGTTCTTGTTGGAACTAAACTTGGTGAGCTTTCCTTTTTTTAGTTCTTTCAGTGGCGTTGCTTCATGATGTCTCCCAGATATTATTTTCTGGTCGGGACTGTCCAGGGAAGGGAGGGAATTTATATACCTTTTGTCTCGAATGTGTTGAATGACAATTGAATAAATGTCATTCAATATCAAACTGGTGCTTCCTGATGTTCAAGTTTGCTGTAATCAAACTTGATATTTGAAGTTGAGTCGACGGTCTTCAATCGTTTATAAGCTTGTTCTAATTGAAAACTGTATTTTGATGATCACTTGTGCATGGCTAGTCTGCCATTCTTCTTGATAAGTAGCTTTCAGTTCAAATTTGGCAGTGGGAAGTCTGCACGGTGGAATTTCCATGTGCGACATTCATATATTTTGCTCTTTTGTATAAGGCCTATATAGGCTTTAGCTTAAGTATATTGCTATGATGTTGCTGGTGGAATTTGTACTTGTAAGCAACCTGACTAGCAGAAGTCGGAGCATAATTATCTGATAAGACCATTGGCATTTGACTAAAGACTTAGTGCAAGAGCGTAGCAGTTATTAATTGGTCTGGTTGGCCTGAAGAAAAAGCATTTAATATTTGGTTTTTCTTATTCCTGATTAAGGTAGAAGGAATTTGTTTTATCATTAAATTGATTTCTAAACACGTTTTAAGAATTTAAAATACACATGTATTCTTCAAGTTTGGATTTTCTCTCTATGATTTAGGTTCTAAAAAATGTGGTTGAAATTTATATGCAAGATTCTCACTGTTTGTCCCCTATCAAGAAAAAATTATGTAGTTCTGGGTAATTAAATTTTTTCTTGGGGGAATAAGGTTTTCGCCACCATTCAGGTTTCAATTTTGGCGGCATGCCATATTCTGTACAGTACAACTATATTATATTAGTTCTGCGTAGCTCAGCTTATAGTTTGTGCTTTTTTGGGTCCTTGTACCACCCCTAAACTGAATTCTGTCTTAGACACGACCTATGCAGTATTTACTTAAATCTCTAGTCCAGTGGTTTAACCTCCTGCATTTTTGGATACGCTTATAAATGGTTTATAGCTTTCAAACCTTACTTCTGAAATAGAATTAAAAGGTCTGTTTAGTGCAATTTAATCTAGAATATCTTTTCGTGTTAGTTCATTGTTCGCTTGATTTTATTGTTCTTTATTGTGTATATATTTGGGATTGCCTCTCATAGTGTGGCCATGGTTTATCCGTACACCTAGTTGCTTATGCAAATGAGTAATGTTAGAAACTCGAAATATTTTTGGACACCTGGGGTTCACTGCTGTAAAATTTGGTCCACACCATTGGGTTTCACATTTTTGTTAATTTTTTTTTTCTATTTAGCATTAATGCATATGAATATACCCCAACCACAAGAAACCCACCTAATCCTTTGTAAAATTAATTTTATTCATGTTAGGGCGATGATATTCTGCTTTTTGTTGCCTAAGTACTATTTGGCCATTCTTAGTATCTTAATAAGGAAAAAGAAATATGTGCCAAGTTGGTGGGGGTAAAGATGATGTAGGGTCAGTAGGGCTACACCAAGAATAATACGGGGGAGAACTAGTGAGAAAAGACTTGATTGCCATAAATATAAGAGAACATACTTGGATAGGAAAGTGGAAGAATAGGATTTATGCAAGGGACCCCTACTAGTTTGGAACTAATGCTTAGACAATGATGAGTATTTAGAAACAAGTTTGAAATTTCTTTCATTTGTTATAGAAGTGACCATCTCTTTTACAATGATATGCTTTTACTGAGCCGATCTTGAAAACATCTTTGGTTGCTTCTTGGGTTAGTTATTCCCCGTCATTCAAGCCTCTGGTTTAGATAGAATCACTTTCCCTGATGGAAATTTCTCTCGACTTCTTTCTGCATCACTTATACCTAATTATGACGGAAAGTTGAAGAAGCAACATATTGGAGGTAGCATTTGTTTGGTCATAGTCTTTTGTTTGAAGTGTAGTCTTGGTTTGCTCTCTCTAGCTTGTTTAAGCTATTTAGTCACTAAATGGTTTTGATTTTTTCTATTAATATGCGAACATGCAATGATGATGGATTAAGATCTTCGGGATGATAAGCAATTCTTTATAGACCATCCTGGTGCCGTGCCCATTACTACACAACAGGTAATGCTTACTGGAAAACTTATCTTGAAATGTTTGACCAATAAAAGTAAGTTTGCTTTTACTTTGTTCCCTTTCTGAATGCTTAAACCTTGGGTTTTCTAGGGAGAGGAGCTAAGGAAGTTGATAGGGGCACCTGCTTATATCGAATGTAGTTCAAAAACACAGCAGGTATGCATTCCCTTTCTAGATGTGGGGATGTGGTCATGTTTCTGTGTTTGGAGTTTTGTTATAATTGCTTTCTTGGAATCGGCTCTTTTATGCGCAGAACGTAAAGGCAGTTTTTGATGCTGCTATTAAAGTTGTGCTCCAGCCGCCGAAGCAAAAGAAAAAGAAAGGAAAGGCTCAAAAGGCCTGCTCCATATTGTGATCTAATTTAGGTCTGAACCGTTCTAGTTGTGTGTTCTCTGTGTCCTTTGACTTCCTTTCTCTCGAAGGAGGCTGGAGGTCGTGGTATGTCTTCCCTGAAAGTACTAGTGATTGCTTTGAAAGCTTTGGGGTGGTTGCCTATTGTGCGTGTACTGATGTGATCTTCAATTCTAGAGTGACACTACCTTGTCGGCCACCTGTTCTCCTCACCCGGTTTTGATTTGTTCTGCGTATTGATGGATCGGAGATCTAGTTAGGAAACATGTTAGCTTTTGATCCTTTTATACTCATCACTTCGTTTCTCAATTTGTAATGCGCTTATAAATCTTGTAGTTTGTCCCTCCTTTTAAGTTATTTGGTTATGTTGGGTAAGTTGCCAAGTGAAAAGCCATTCCGTTTTCGGTCTCAACATTTCCCAGCACCCATGTGCTGAATACGAAAATGCCGTGATCTTGCACATAATCTTCTTCCTTCCATTGTTGTCTTCTGAAGTACGTCATTCGCAAACCTACCTGCCTGCTCCACACACAGCCCCTGATTCTTGTTGGGTGGTGTGGCCGGACTTCATTTTGTTTAAGTTATTGGAAGGAATAAAGTTGTCAATTGACTAAAGAGAGGATCAGGTATCTTGTCTTGTAGATTAAAGGTGATCCACACCTTATCACTTCCTCCTCTCTGCAGTGAAATGAAAGCAAAGACATTGACCCTCTAATGATCTCAACTCTGTTAATATGCACGTCGCAAGTGGGGGAAAGTGAGGGATGAAGCTGTTGCGTGGGGCGTAGCCACGGACAGTCTTAAATTCAACCAGGCTGGAAAAGATTCTAAGTATATATGTTTTAGCTCTGTTCGATTCTTTTCATTTCTTGAGCAAATTGAAGTCTGCTTTCTCAAGTGAACCCTACATTTGAATCTTTGGATAGAAACCGGACTAAAGCTAAAGCCCTAACTAAATAAATTGCGACCGTCAAAGATTGGGTGATACGAAATTGCCAAAAACTTTCCATGTCAAGCTCTCGTCAACCCGTCAAGGGTCTCACCCAAAAAGTAGCCCTCATAAGTCATAACCACCAGGGGCCCAGTTCGCATATCAACCCACCCACCAGGAGTCTAATTCTCATAGCCCACCCCGGGTCACAGAAATTACACACAGGTCTGACAACCCATATGAGCAGTGGGCCATATCGTTTCGGACGTCAATAATAAAATGGCATTTTAAGGACATTTCGGTAATATAAAAAGTGAACGGTTAGGATATTTCTCTAGAATTAAGGATCTTATGAAAAAATGAATATGAGATGCGGATACGAACAAGATCATGCGAAAAATGATAGACATTTATTATTTGACAAAGTTTAAATGATCAAAATGTTACTTCCGTTTTCAACCCAACACAATATGAAAACAAAAAATAAAAACTGAAAAATTGTAACGAAAAGTCCTGAGTATTCAATGATTATGGACTACCGCATGCAAATGATCCCAACTTTTGGTACAACTAGATTTGGTGGACATCCGGTACACAATTAGCAACAACGGGTAAGTTCGATGGTAGCCTGTCTATAACCTCCGGTGCATAGTAATGGATGATAGTCATTCCGGATTGGGGACAAGTTTCATACATAGATGGGGACAATCTATTGAACGGTTAACAAGTATAAGTAGCGTGACGTGAGTATGATTCTAGAATCTAGACTATTAAATTTTTTTTATCGGATCTATGAAAATATCCCATAAACATCTGAGTGATTGGATGCAAATAATTGGCAGGTGACTGACACCCCGCACCATCGCCTGCTTGAGCAGTTCTATAAAGGACCTATCAAACCTCAAGAAGAAAAAAAAACCCAAGTTGAATCAGACGACCTAGTGGTTGGCATGCTTATTGCCCTCAGCAAGCCTTGGAGATGGAAATGACCCCTTTTAGGGGACCAAAACAGAAGATAGGGTGAACTAAAGTTTGAACCAACCAGTTGAAATTAAAAGGTGAGAAAGCTACAGAGATGAAAGCCTATCATATATAGGTATGTTGGGGTTGAAATAGCACATAACTGTACAGGATAAGAGATTTCCTCTTATCAAAACCAGCTTTTGTTTTTCACCTTTTCTTATTGTAATTTGCTTTCCCCTATAATGGGATGCTCAGTTCATGGTGGGGTTCGGAGAATATTGGCCCCTCTGACCTTTCTAAACAAAAGGAATGGCTTCAATGGCTGGTCCCTTAAACTCCTCTGATTTTTTTTGAAGAATCTACAGGTTTCCCACTTCCACTCTCTTATATTCTCTGGACCCTCTCTCTCTCTCTCGTGTATAAGTATCCTCATACTAAGACATCTTGTAGGGATATCGAGTGATCAATTTCTTCAATCGAGTTACTAGTTCCTGATTCATCCACGTTAACAGTTTCTTCACTCAGCTAGTGCTGGAAATAATGGCATCCAGGAGAATTCTCAAGGAGCTCAAGGACTTGCAGAGAGATCCTCCAGCTTCATGCAGTGCAGGTATACCCTCCCTCTCAAAGAGAAAATTCTTCTCCATTTACAAGACTTTCACGTCTTGATGAAATACAACTATGGTGTTAGAAAACCATGATTTTCTCAAGACGAGAAGCTGCGTTATTATCCATAAATAAATTTTTTTGAAGCAAAGTCTCTTTTAAAGGGACGAAAGGATAGCTAGATTCAAACAAACGTCAACGTATTTATCTGACGGTCGGTCTCGGAACTAATCTCTTCGGTTCTACTTTGGTGCAGGACCTGTGGCTCAAGATATGTTCCATTGGCAAGCAACCATCATTGGTCCAAATGACTGCCCCTACTCGGGTGGTGTTTTCCAAGTCACCATCTACTTCCCCCCGGATTACCCTTTCAAACCTCCCAAGGTAACCCTATGCGACGGTAACAAAAAGAATCCGCGGCGGTTAAATGTTCATCAGGGTATTTAAGGAGGGAAAAGAAACGTTTATTGTTGGTTTTTGGAAAAACTAAATACGATGTTCCTCTTAATTTCTTGCTTCAATTAACTTCCGTGGTAAATTTTGCTTTTTGGAAATAATCTTGACAGGTTGCCTTCAGGACCAAAGTTTTCCATCCCAACATCAACAATAACGGGAACATCTGTTTGGATATACTCAAGGATCAATGGAGCCCTGCGCTCACCATTTCCAAGGTAGTGTCTCTGCAAGTCTTCTTCTCCACATTTAGCTCCTTCAACATTTCCTTTGTTTCCTGAAAATTATTCAAAAACCCCAGCTTGGTCACGGAGAGACACCTCCACAAACGCTTTGAATTTCTTGACGCAGGTCTTACTGTCAATATGCTCACTGCTCACGGATCCTAACCCGGACGACCCACTGGTTCCAGAAATCGCTCACATGTACAAGACGGACAAGGTCAAGTACGAAGCAATGGCGCGTAGTTGGACGCAGAAATACGCCATGTGCTGAACTTCCCCAACTTTCTTCCTCCTGCAGCCCTATCAAGTGCAGGAACTACGAACGAAACAAGAGGAATTGAGAGTTCGGTTTGAATAAACGGGTGTAATATTTTCACGTCTGCGTTCTATCAATCAGTGTATTTGATTCTTGCAAATGGCGAGAAAAAGAAGTGTTCACCTCATATTATCAATAAAAAGCAGTTTTCACAAACTAGAGATGGATCTGAACGAGCGCACGAGACCAGACGAATCAACCGTAAAAAGAAGACAGGGTTGTAGCAGTTTTGTGGTGCTAAAAATTAACCAACACTGTAAATCTCCACAAATTTCCTTTATATCTGATCCTTCAACTCATTACCTATAGGATACTTTTCGTCATATCGTCTCCAGTAACAACACCTAGTATTCAATAACGTCCAATCATAGTTCCCACGGATCTCTCAATGTGAAGTTGCAAAAGATTGAATATCTTGTTACCTTTCTACAGCCCAGGTATGAAGCGATATTGTTAAGTGAATTCACCAAAGCGCATCAATAATGTACAGAGTCGCTTCATTTCTTTCTTCATTGCTATATCCACAATGAAGGCCGCCTCTAATTTTTCATAGTCACATGCTGTAGCTCCGTTTTCGTACTACCGGTATAAGATACCCTCGGCCAAGCTGAGTGCTACACCAACAGCATAAATTAAATTCGGCATAGGTTAACAGGAGAGAGATGAAGAAGGAAGAGGAGAGAGGGAGGGGGGGGGGGGGGGGAGTGTATAGGAAACAAAGATTATTTGATCTTGTTTTACCAGATGCTGAACTGTAACTTGCCGTAGTCGATAACTCACAAAAATAGCATGAGTGGCAGAATGTTTCAGAAACGCTCTTCACCACTCTATGAAACTCAAACAGACGAAACCATGCTGTTTTGAATTTACAAGAAATGCTTCAGTGAGAACTCTCAGGTCACATAACAATTCACACGTGGGTGGTTTATATACGCACCCAGTTTCATAGTAACCCCTTGAACTCCATACAAATTCCTGTGGAGTTGGTGAGGCTTTAGCAAAGAATAGCCGTCGTAAGCCTAACTTTCTTCAGAGCATTCATGCCGCGAGAGAGACGGAATTCACATCAACTCTATGCATGTCAGAACCTCAAAAGAAAACAGCAGGAGTTCAGGTTTAATCCACAAAGTTACCTTGATTCATTTACTGTCCATGTTTTCTAAAACAAGAGTAGTTTACATTGCTTTTGTGAAATGAAGTTACTACAATGATCTCTAACCATACTCAAGATGGCGTGGATGGAGGTGACGCGGATACAGGATTTTGTTCAGATGTAATAAGGCCTACCTAAAGTCAATATAACAATGCTGAGTTGACAACAGCTTTTTTCTCTCCGATTATGAACATTAAGCCGTGACCCAGTTCCCTTGATGTGTACGATGTCGGAAACCACAAAAACTATATTACCTCCACAACAACAATACCTTTTGCTGCTGTTACATCAAGATTACGCCTCCATTTAATCATCCGGAAAGATCACACTTTAATGGGCTCATATTTCTCAGCCACTGCTCCACCTTTGTCCTTCTGGAACTGGATATACCGCAATGTACTAGCAAAAAAGGCATCTGCAGCTGGATCTGGTGTAACAGTCTCACTTTGCATTTCAGTTGTTATCAATTCAATCAGTCCCTGGATTGAATCAAGAGTGATATGCGAGTTCCCCTTCTCAAAGAAATACAGATACCTGAGATGAACATAAGTTTTGAGTATTTCCGTATTTGATAATTGGGGAGAAACAAGACAGTAAAGAAACAAGTGAAGTGACATTGTTTACTTGTTCAGTATCTCAATGAAGAGCATGACTGATCCACTGCTACCTCGTGTCGCATTAGCCATCTGTTGAGCGGCGTTTGCAATTCTCAAGGCACGTTTTAAGCAAAACAAGACCCTGGGTCAAGGAAAATGAAAAAGATCATATAAGTGACCGACATCCACAGGACATGCAGGAAAAGCCATGAACACGTGCCAATAACTAATGGATTTGTATAATGCCTAGGAATGGTTATCTACCTCTCCCCATCCTTGTTATTTTCATGATCCTCGACCCAGAAGAGATGTGAACAAGCATAAACAGCTCTGCACTGATCAGGCTTCTTCAAAAGCTTCGCAGAATACTATCACGAGAACAAGAACTCATATCAAGGTCTTTCCAAAGTAGCTTGAGATGTCTTTTGAAAAGATGAAATTGAACAATTATTACCCCGGTGGCCTTGTGTGTTAAAGTATCCCGGTTCTCAACACCAAAGATATGCATCCTCTGAAGAGTCCCTATTATTAGGTGTATTGCAGTTACCTGTGCTTTGGAATCCTGTCACGCATACATTTCAAAGCAAGAATGAAGAAATAAGCCTAATTATATGCATCTTACTGCCAATGCACTGGTAAAGTCGATTGGTTTCCAACGAAGAGACAATAAAACAGAAAGAATCAAAACAAACTGTGTTTGCTCAAATACCGAAATCTCTTCTTCATATAGTATATACGCTTGCGTAAAGAATTCATAGGCCACGGGCTCTAGATCAGAGTCATTTGCAGCCTGCCAATCAAAAACACATGAAAGGTTCAGCTAAAAAACCACAACTTTGTGATCTTCTAAAAGTCTGAATGCAAATGTTGCCATGTACCTCAGCACATTGCAAGTATAATCGCAGTGCCAGTTCAGATGCTGGAACAGTTGACAGAGCCTCAATTGTCTGAAACAGAATGCAGTAAATTACCAAGTATACTATATTGGAAAATAGCAATTAATGCGCAATAATTTGGAGAAGGAACGTCAAATAGAAGGAACGTCAAGATATAACGAGCAATAAGGATACCTAAATTAAGGTAAAGACGCAATAAACAAATAGGTAACTCAGTGACAAAAATCTAGGTAAATTTTCAATAGACTTTCCCAAAGAATCTGCTGCCTGATTAAACCATTACAGCAGGCAAAGCATAGTCGTAGATTTATGGCAATATTCCTAAAATAGCATGCCAGAATACATTACTCTTACTTGATTCAATAACTGAAAAAGTTTCTTTGGATTTGCTGACGACTCGTCTCCACTGACACTCTCATCCTGGCCTTGTAGGTTCCTGACCAACTGTACACCATGAAAAAATGAGGTTAACCCAAACAATATCTTGAAAAAGACAAAAAGGGTCTGTTAAAATTCTCTGGGAAGGAGTAACATGTAAAAAGAAAAGCTTCCCTGTGCATGATGTATTTAATTCTGTAAAAACCAAATCAATTTAGTTTACAATAGTGAAAAATCCAAGTCTGACAATACAGCATGTGGCAATACTATGCTCAACTGCCTAGTTGCATTCAACAATGCAGAATAGATTTGCACATCTTTGAACCAATGTGGACTTAGAACCAAAAACTTTGTCACAAGTAGAAGAGGCAGATTTACACCTTCAGAGAATTAAAGATAAGGGGAGGGACAGTAAATGGAAGCCTCTTTGTTCCTCCACTTAGGATATGTTTCTTCACAGTACATATGATCTGAACCAAAAGAATTTGTAATCAGCATCTCTAATAAAGGAAAAGCAGGACGGAAAAAGGCGCTAACATCCAACAGGCAAGAGATAAACAGCATGAAAAAAGAAAAAAAAATGCTCCCCTAACAATCTTGCTGATAATTGCACAAAAAAATTCAAAGAGAGGAAAATTACTTCCAAAGATAGTTATAATACCACTATTTTGACAATAAACTTTAAGACATAAAACCCAACATGATAAAAAACTTTGTGGAATATCAAAAGACAGTTAGCAATGGGATAACCTACTCAGATTCTGGCATTTTGCAAGGACATCAGATGCAACTAATACTTGGAATTTCCAATTTAGAAGGGAAGTTACCAATCCACTATGGACCTAAACAAAATGTTAAGGCGTACTCTCTCTTGGATACCGATTTCAACTTGGTTAAACTCCACTTTATCTTCGGTAATTCCAAATCAGCAAGAAGAAAGTAACTAATGGAAGCCTGAGCATGTCAAATTAGATGTTCACCAAATTTTACACCAAAATTCTATGTGTGGCCACTGATATGGTCATTGACTAATCGCTCATCTATGACATCCAATGAAAAAAATACGCACTAAACACATGGATACAAGCATCGGGAGGGGGAGGAATAGGGAGGGAGAGAGAGATGACAGCTTCAATAATGATCCAGAAACCAAACTTAGTTTTCTTTCATGTTACTGGGTTAATAGCAGAGAAGTTAAGACACTTTTTGATAGCCAGCATGACAGTTTTTCATAGAGCTGGTATCTTTTACATCTTTAATAAAACCATCAAATGCACAGTAAGGTTGTGGTGTGAAGGTCTAGATATTGGGCGTACAATGTTACCATGCTTAACAGTCCACCTCACGTGCAAGCCCCTGATTGCATGTGGAGAGACAAGCCCATGAGAGAAAAATCGAGGTGCACTGTGTCCAAGTTATGAGAAACGTATAAATGGGGCCAAACGCAAGCAGGAACAATTAATACCAAGACCTTGCGCCACGAGAGCTGTGAAACCATGTTAAGTTTCATCTTCCCTAAAGGCTAAAGCTGTTAGAAAAAGGGCCCAACAATATTTCATGCTTAACAGGTCAAGCCTGTGATGGGTGGGGGTAAGGCTGCATACATCCAACTCAACGTGTCAGGAATCTCGTTAATAGGACTACCCTTGGTCTAGAGCAGCCAACCTGAACCAAGTCTGGAAGAGGTAAAGTATTACCTTTAGCATCTCCTCAGGATCATCATTATATAGCATCTGAATAAGACGTGCAACAGAACTCTGCTCCTCATTGAAGTCCTCCTCATCAAACTGAAAGTAGAAGAAAACCAATCAGTTTTTATGGTGTAATAGCTTCCAAAAGAGAGCAACACGCAAACGAATGTCTGTAAACAAACACAGACAAGTTGATAACACTAATGAGGGATGAAGTGGAGTCATCAAGCAATAAAACATTCCAAATCACCTCGTCATCAAGATTTTCATCCAAATCTTTAATAAGCCCTTTTATCAATTCAAATAATGCCTCAACCTACAGAAATAGAAAAATCCATGTCATTACGAAACAAATTTCAACGGACATAAGCGCATGAAGAGAAGCATACCTTGTCAGCAGTAGAAATGCAAGTCTTGTTTTTTAAAATACTTTGAATTATAACGTTAGCCATCACTTTATTTGTCCCGTCATCTAGGTACTCCATGAAACGGGGATAGTTAGAAAGCTTTAGTACAGTCTCTATATCGTTATATTTCTCCAATGGAGCACTTAAAAGCGTGACAATCTGTTTTGTTGCTTTGCTGTCTTCAAGCTTCCCTTTGCCCGAGAGTTTACCAACACATGCACCCTGAAGGAACAAAATAAAGAGGATTCTAATCAGTGTCAAAGAACCAAACCTTCAGAAATATGACTCAACAAGTCCGAAAGTTACATAAAGCCAACGTGCAAAACAACCTAGAAAAAACTTGAACCTAGCACATAAAGTGTATACTTCTGCAAGCAATACTTCAGGAAAATGGAAATCATGACGCAAGCAATATGAATATAAGCTCACTACACACTGAGAAGTTCTATAAAGCATAGAATAAGGCATTAGGATAGGGACTCAGGCATCATCCTGATGATGCAGTTCCTAGATTCTTTTGAAGATTCTCCCTTGACAGAACAACAAGGTATGGATTGATAGCAATTACGCTGTTGTGATTCTTGACTCTGTGCAAGTGCTACCAAGAAAAAGGGCACTATGCAAGTACGGATGATTTTAGGTATTAAGCTAGAATATTATTATCTTAGAAGCGATGGATCACAACTTCTCTATATTTTCCCTAAGTTCTGTTAAGCTAAGTTCATTTAGCATTTTCGAGTTATGCACTATGGTTCAGCTAACCAACTTATTGTCGTAAAAGTTTAAATTAAAGGAGACAAAAACATATCCTAGGTCAGCAACCGAAGTCCAAAATGCTTTTTAAACGGTTAAAAAGGTGATGCCCAACACAGAATTTATCTGATATCAGAGAACGCAATTTAAGAAGTAAACCTACCAATATTTGATCCACATAGTCAAGCCGATCAGGGTGGACATGAAGACTAAAAGTCAGAAGAGATGAATACAAAGTTACAGCTCCAACAATTGGCATGTCAACCTGTGCTTCTATCACCTGCATCAATACATAAAGGTCACACAAATCTCCCTGAAGATAGACCCAAAGGACCATAATGCGCTACTTCCAGTGAAGAAGTAAGCACGTTTGTAAAGGAAATTACACAAAAACTTAGGGGGGAAAAAAGTCAAATAAATTGAATACAAAACAAGCATTTTAACTGGGAAATGAGACTCTGGATTCTTCAAGAGAATTAGGTGTGACTTTACCTGTCCTATGGCATTGCTCAGTTTTGCAAAAGCTTCTACGTGAAAGAATTCTGGTAATACCTGCAGCAGAATATTGTTAGAATGATAGAGTTTAAAACCCTGAAAAGAAGGTACAAGAGTTACTCACTTCTGCACTTGAAGCAGCATAATTTGAGAGCCTCTCCATCAGTCGAGAAAGCATTGTCTTGATGTCAACAGCTGGCTGAGAAACAAAGAAGCACAAAGACAGAAGAGAAGAGCTCAGCAGAACAACATTTGCCAGAATAACAACACCTTATATAAAGCTCAAACGAGTCACATGCAATTCACTTAAAAAAGCCTTTCCCAGACCCCAAAATGGCAGGAGCACCGGGGCCACCATTTCTTTTCCTGTTTTTTACCCCATACAATCCTTATTTACTGCTATATCTTTGTCGGTAACCTCTATAAAACAATTGCAACTATGTTTAGTTTGTACCACACTAGTCTTGCAGGAACTTAATCATTTCAAGTAACTCGAAACCAAGTTCAGCTGGTGCAAAGATATTGTAGCCCATAACAGGGGATTATAAGCCTCTTCTTTTCTTCTACAAGAAGATGGAACTACAAACCTCCACGTGTCCATATCAATCTACCCTTCATATCATTAACTACTAAACTAATAAATCATCGATGCTAATCTATAAACTACTCATGAACCATTTTTGTACAGTGAAACTATGAACAATTAACTGGTAGAAATTAATTATAGAAGGTATATTATATAACTAGTTATCGGTACCATAGGTTCGTATGCACACATGTGTATAGACATACATGTGCCTAAGCATATCCTAAATATGACAAATGGAGCTCGTTTAAAAGCATAAAGCCCATTAACTCATTAAAAAAGGTAGTTTGCAAACTTAAAGCTCGTCCCATGAGCTTCAGTATGTGCAATTACAGCTCACACGTGAGGAAAAAAAGAGGGACAAAAGTCCTGATCATTCAATACTAAAGCCGCTCATGTACGACTTCATACTCACAATTTCTTGTTCCTCAAAAATTGAAAAACAGTGACTAGCATCATGATACTCTAATTTTGGCAAAAGAAGAAAACAATAAACAAAAGGAGGCACATACATATGCTTCTAAGGAAGTCATTTGGTCTATGAACGGATACCCAAACTTATTAGCCATAACCAATAAGAAGCTTTCCATTTCTTCATCTATAAGTAATTCAGATAAGCAACAGGGTAAACAAAAACACCTCGAAGAGAGAGAACAAGTACAGAAGAGCCGATAGATATGGCCATATCCAAACAATTACGGGCATAAGATTTTTATAAGAAAAATGCAAAAGAACCTTGAAGTCTGCAAATGACTCATTTGACCGAATAAGATTGCTTAGTTATCAAACATTTCAGACAAGACACAGTAAGCTCAAAAACCTCAAATACTGCCAAATCTCTTACACCAAATTGAAATGCAATAAAAAAGATATATAGGTGCCATATTCCAATAACCCCACTTGATTTTTCCACTGAGCTCGCCGTAAACTGACCAACTCCAAAATGGACGGGCATATCCCATAAATTCGCTTGTAAGCTGGCAAGAATATTAACCATCTATGTTACACATGAAAAACCGATGAAGATAGAAGTCGCCGTACAAATGGCTTCTTAAGCAAAATTCATCAACTTAAATGTCCTTCCAAGGAACAAGTCACAAACCTCTTCCCAACTACCAGTTGTCATCCTTGTCACAGAAACTTCATCTCTAAACCTTAAAACTCACTAATTTTCTATGCCTGCTAAGAACAATTCACCCGAGCACATGCCTTTTCCCAATTCCATGCCATGAGAAGGTGGCAACCCTAAAAGAGATCTATTGCCCAAAGCTTTACAAACCACGTTTTTACTTACCATATAAATACAACCATTTCTCCAAAAGAATACCATTGAAATCCAGAGTCCAGAACCAGAGCAATGCACACGATTGTTTCAAGCTATGACTCCTTCCATGAGAAAACTGTTTCGGATTATTTTAAACTGATCCACCATCTTTAGGAAAACATATTAAGATAACCTAAGAGATGCTGGACAAGGCATTTTTTTTATCAGAGACAGCATACCACCCATATGGATTACTGTCTTTTCCAACCGCCAACTTTCCTTTCAATCTGTTCTACAACAATTTCTAAACTAACATGGACTCAAAGTAGCCCCCAAAGGGCCCAACAACCAAACAGGATTATTTCACTCCTACCACACAATATTAAGGCCAGAACAGTCTAGGGAAAACAAAAGGACCAACTGCAGACATCTCGACTTGGAAGCTTCGACTACACAAGAGTTGGATCTTATCATCAGCAAAGAGAAGTCAACAAAGACACTCCTGGCTATCCTCTGAAATTACTGCCCTTTGCAATAAACGCCTCAATGCCTGCATGACCAACAAGGGATACCGAGGCCACCCTTCTCAGCACTCCTACTGGAGCTCCAGTAAATCAGGAAAAATACCGAGTTAAGAAAATGCAAAAGTTAATCCACTAGCACAGAAGACACCGCAATGAACAGGAACAATAAAATTTTGCCCGACACTGAATCGCTTTTAAGCTCGTTCCGCCTAACCTATGCACTTCACCAAGACCTTCCTCCCCTTGCTATCAAGACCTGAAGCACAGCCATCAAGTTAGTGACACACACTTAGATCTTATAACCTACCTCATTGTTCCATTTCTTCGAATTCCACAGGCTGCCAGCAACATCACACGCATTTCCACATTCAAAGCACCATATCCACAAACCCAAGCTTGTGCAACCATAAGCGCTCATCTAAGTAGCATGGACACAGACACGGCGTCGGTGTCCGACACCGGACACCGCAATTTTCAAAAAATCAGATTTTGGACACCGCAGGACACCGCTATTTTTTAATATATATATATATATATATATATATATATATATATATATAAATATCAAATATATTCTATAATCTAATAAAAAAACTGTCAAAATAAGGAATTTAAATACATTTATTTAGTCTGATGTACTGGAAATGCAACGACGAAGGGAGAAAAGAAAAAAAAGAAAAGAAAAGAAAAGAAAGAAAGGAGAAAGGGTGAAAAGAAAAAATAACAGGAACGAAACAGAGGGAGTGACGACAAAGGAGAAAAGAAAAAAAAGAAAAGAAAGAAACGAGAGAGGACTGGAATAGGAGAAGAGAAGAAAGAGACCTGGGTCAGCGGCGGAGACCTCCAGCGAGACTCTGCGACGACGGCGAGACTTTGGCGACCACGGCGAGACCTCTGGCGACGGCGACAGCGGCAGCAGCTAACCTCTCTTCCTTCGGTGACTGTAGCCATCAGATCCGTTGGCTTCGGCTTCGGATCTTCGTCAACTGAGCTCCGGCAACATCGGCGATAGCTCCGGCAACACCAGCGACATCCTTGATGTGGTCAGCAGACATCAGACTCGAGGTGAGAGAGAAGAAGACGGCCGTGAGGTGAGAGTGAAGAAGACGGTAATAGTTCAATAAATCTGAAATTGGCCCCAAACCTTCCGACACTGCCGATTGCCGTGTCCGACACTCCTCGACGAAGTGTCCGACACGGTGTCGGAAAATAAAAAAATTAAAAAAAAAATTCCGACACCGATTGGCGGTGTCCGGAGGGTGTCGGGGTGTCCGTCCGTTTAGGACACCAAACCTCCACCTAGGAGAGGTGTCCGTGCTTCAGAGGCGCTCATATGTACAAGAAGACCGTGACTCCCCTGCCCTCCCACCAACAACAAGAAAGAAGAACATGCACAGGATCTGATGCTATCCAGCAAGAACACTACTAGAATTTAAAAATTAAGCAGTTGCATCTAATGCGAATTCTCCATCTTTTCTCTTTACTAAATAAATAAATTGGTTGAGTAAAATGGTTTGGTAAGTTGCCAGGCCCATTTTATTTACTATTTTATTTCTTTTTTTGGTTCTCCTATTTGGTGGAGAGTTCACCTTCTGACTGGTCATCTTTTTTTTTTCCCCCCTCTTTCAAAGAAGTAAAAGTATTTTAGAAAGCAGCCAAAGGAGGCGAAAGCAAGTATGCAGGAAGTATACACATACACACAAGAAAAAAAAATCCAAGCTCACTGGTCATCTTACTTTGATATCCTTTTCATTTATTTACCAAAGAAATGCAAAAAATTTACAGGTCATGTAGAAGGGATAGCAATGCACCTGCAGCTGGGGGCAAGCACTTAATAATATTTCAAGAGTTTGCAGGTGATACTCATCAGGAAATACTTGTATTATGCAATCCATCAAATAATACTGGGCAAGCTCATCTTTACAATTCACAACCTGCAAAATTGAATGAGATGCAAGTCCATTGGAAGATGGGCAGGGTTCTTAATTTGAGTGCCTCCTGCTTCCACATCATAAACAGAAAGTAAAAACTGTTAGAGAGATCACCTGTTCCAAGACCCTAGGAAGCACGGTATCTCTGTACATCTCAAGGTCAACACCTTCAATCTGACTGAGAACATGTAGGTTCTTCCCTACCTAACAAAAATGACAGAGACAAAAAAGTAGCCTTCATAAATTTAAACTCGGACCTCGGTGCGGCCTACTAGCACTGATAATGAACGAAAGTAGGTTGTTGATAATTACGAGATCACGAAGCTCGTTCCTCTCCTTTTCCCTTTTATCCTTTTCACGAGCGGGTCCCTGCAGACCAGAAAGCCGGAATGCAAGCCTCAACTCAAGATCAGCAAAGAGTATGAATGATTCACAAGCACAATAACACCTGCATGACCACAAATCATGCTCCCATGATTTATTTTACCTTCATGACATGCAAGAATTGTGGCACTATGCATGTCTGCCATTTAAGCAGGAAAACAGGTAACAAGTCCACAGATGACTGAACCAACCTGATGTTGCATTCGAACCCAAAGTTTGTTCATTTCTGTGAAGTTCTGGAGTACAAACTCCAGAGCATCCATGACAGTGTCAGCATCTCTGCAGAAGCCAATCAAGCCATCTATTTAGGTCCACTCAATGATCTCAATGCACAATTCGCTCATAAAAAATTAAAAATACAACAGAATTTATCATAAAAGAGAGGAAAAAAAATAATATGATGAGAGATTAAGAGAAACCCCCAATCCGTTCCTGGCAAACTGAACCAGAAGGTGTGACACATACCGTTTGCTTAGGACCTAAGGTAAGTGAAGAGAAGCATTGAAATTTTAGTAGTGTTTGCTTAGAAGCAATGGGAGAAAAAAGGAATTTGAAGATAAAAAGAGAAAATTAGGAAACCTCTCCTCCCCCCCCCCCCCCAAAAAAAAAAAAAAACCCCCAACACACACACACGCCCCCCAAAAACAAACTCTCTGGCCAGATTTGTAAACCATCAGTCTACTCCCAATAATCAGTAACACAACATTAAAGCACCGTGTTCCAAATAATCTTAAGAAAACCAAACACAGACGGTGTTGAACAGTTTCTCCTATGTAGCTAAATTATTCGCCACGCCAGCTTCTAGTATAAGGGGGAAAAAAATTCCTACTTAATTAGTCAAAAGCTTATCCTACACCTCTTTTGAGTCGAGGTATTGCGTCCAACACCCAGACACCAGCGGACAAGTGTCGGACACCTCTCGGTAGTGTTCAGATTTTTTCATTTATTTCCTATTATTGAACACCATGTCGGACACCTTATGTAGAAGACTCCGAAACCTATGGGGCAGAACTGCAAACTTTTAAACTTAATTTGAGGGTCATGGTAATACTAGGGAAAGTTGGGTTTGTTTATGGATCGAAAGAATAGGGCAAACCCTAATTGAAGATCATATTCTTACCTTTTCTTCCAATCCACTTCTGCCCAACGGAGAAGGGGACAGGGTTCTTCGACAGAGGCAATCTAACGTAGAAGACGAATCTCTCACTTGATGGGCATGTGCAGGGAAGAGGTTGATGATGGAGGTCCAAAGGACAACGAGGAGGCAATTGATGTTGATTGAATCCTGGTGGATGGAAGAGATGAAAGTCATCTCTGTTTTCCATTTGGCTTGTTTTTGTTGGATCTTGCACTATCATATTATCTATGTTCTAAAACTCGAATTCGAGTATGACTTTTTTTTTTTGATTTATTAGTTGGCGTTTCCCTATTTTATGAGGCAAAATGTGCTTGAAACTTATATAAACATGCCGATTCATAAGTTATAAAAGAACTTTAGCGGTGTCCCGCCAGGTCCAAAATTCCTTTTTTTGGAGGAAATTGCAGTGTCATTGTCGGTGTCGGTGTCAGACGTAGTGACAGTGTCCGTGCTACTTAGAGTAGAATAAATAGTCCACCTACTACTTTAAGGAAGCACTTATGAAGAATTAATTTCCTTACCCTTCGTACTCAGAACCAATGTCAGGTAATTTATCCTTAGTGACTTGAGAAAGGTAACTCCTTAAGAAGAGCCCGCGTACAGGATGCTGTATACCACGGCACATTTCCACAAGATCTTTGAGAACATCTTTAGCAGGAGCCTCTTTCGATTTGATGTACACCGATCCTACGGTACAAAGAAGATACCTGAGGAACACATGAACGTAAATTTAGACAGAGTAGTGACATCTGAGAAATAAACTGTATAGTTGTAGAGGCAGACGTCTCTCTCAGTTGGATGATCCAAGACAACTCTAAAAGCTTGCTGAGGCATGCAGTATACAAAGCAAAAGTAGGCATATCTTGGGCTACCTTCATAAGAAACTAGCATTTATGAGGACTGCATCCAAGCAAACACTGTGGGAAACATGCATAGAGATCCAATTTCATTGAGGCAATTCTTGATGTTGAGGCTCAAGAACTAAAGAGACAAGCAACTACACCCACTTTTCTTTTGACAAACTTATAACCAGTTAGCCTTTGAATAATTTAGAGCCATAAAATATCAAGCGAATGCATGAGAATTCTTTTTTTTCTTTTGGTGAATATAGGAAAATCTTGAAGTGAGCTGCAACCAGACATACCGTAATAACCCATAGAAGCGTATAAGTAGGGGAAGCCAAACCCCTCTCCTTAGGGAAAAAAGATTATTGAGTTTAGGAGTGGCAACCAGCAGACTACAGTCAGACTTTTTTGACGCGATTGAAATAAAAAAAACCCATCTTATTCATCGTAATGCATTCATTATCCATACTCTTGTGCCACTTCACTCTCACCAAGTCCCAAGCTACGGAATGTCATATCCTTGGCCTTCATAACTAGCGAAGCAGAGCCATCAACTCTTTTTGACAGTTTAGCTCACTTAAGTCATATAAATGACCACTTTGTACTCATCTGGGCTATATTGTACATGGCATATTCCAGCCTCGTAAGCTAAACAAAATAGCAGCGATGTATCTAAACACACGCAGGTATGCACAAACATGTTGCACAGTATCAAAGAATAAAGCAATAGTTCTTCCACCCAAAAAACATCAACATTGTTTCGTTGTAATTGTTATTTACTAGGTGTCACTTTACTGATTACATTTAAATGTAATCTCAACACACACACGATTAAATGGATAATAGCAACGCCAACGAAAAACATACAATCGCGGCAAAATGTTGCCAGCGTGCTGTACAAGTTCATAAAGCTCAATGGTGGAGCAGCCGCGCTTGGTCTCCTCCCTGAAAAACATCTCCAGCTTCCTCAACTCATCAAACGCTCGCATATCTAAAACCAAAATCAAAACCAGCACCACCGCGTCACATAACCGAAACACCATTCCCACTTCAAAATTGACATCAAAATTAGCTCAAAATCTATGAAAATGAGAGATCGGATTGGCGCATACAGAGTTCGTAGTACTTGTGAGGCGAAAGCCTCGAAGTGCGAAGCTCCGATAGCATCTGAGCTGAATACTTTAGGGCATCCTTGAGATTGTTCGTGTCCTGATGAGCCATCATGATCCAGAAGGTAGTAAGTTAGGGATGTAAATCGTTCTCCACACACAAATAAACAAAAACGGACACAAATAAATGCATATACATATGTGTGTATTCAATTACCAGGGCGCGATGCATGTAGAAGGCGTTCTGTTGGAGGCCGGCGATACCGGCGGTGAGCCATTTGTCTTCGTCCTCGATTCCGTCCGGAATCATCATCCTTGTCCGTGGGTGTGGTGTAAAGTATAAGTCTTGTCAAATGTAAGTGTAGATTGCAAGGAACGAGGTTTGGGTTTTGACTTTTTTGCTTCTTTCTTCCTCAACTGCCTGTGCCTGTGACCTGTCAGTCTTTGCAACTCACTTTGGTTGAATCGGTATGGCCGTCCGAGTTAGTACTCGGTAACTAGAAATCGACAACTAAAGCCTGTCTTTATTGTCGCTAAAAGCATAAAAACACACGGCATTACTGTCCTCCGGAGGTGTGCAACTGCTTTAGCAGAGTGATCTGTTGGTCAAGTGTTCTTTTGCTATTCCAAAAAAACTTATGACAATAACTATGTGCCGCTAAAATACATTTAGCAACAATTTCATGTTATAACACCTTCAGCAATACTATAGATAATGTTCTGTACTGTCGAGCAATTTCAAGTTATTGTTACCACGTCAAGGAATTTTACTAGTGGACATCTATAGTGATTTATGCTTTAGGATTTTGTAGCAAAATACTACCAAAAATTTGACACTTATACCTAGTCGAAGAGCTAATAAGTGAAATCAACATCAGCCCTCCGTGCTGATCAAGACATAATCAATGTTCTGGATACCCAGACTTGCAGTCAAAACCGCACAACTAACAGTGAAGACAAGTCCGGAAGTATTGGGTTAGCTTTTTCTTTACTGGTAGAGGTTCAGGTTGTGGTCGGTTGTTTGGTCCTAGTAGTAGTAGTAGAAGGGCTCGAGACAGGATAGGATAGTAGTAGCCAGGATAGGATCTTATTAGAGAGAAAAAGCACAGAGAAGGCACCACTTTCTTGACAACGATATACATAACGGTACAAATTCACGATTGATAATATTGTAAATTAAAGGATAGCCTCCAGAAGGAGGTGAAGTGTAAATAAATAGAGATGATTAGAGAAAATCTAGAAAAAAAAAAGGAGTTATAGGTAGTTACAAATTGTGTGCAACTAGAGTAGGAGAGTATTATGAGATAGGCTTAAATCATAAATTGGGCGTAGACGTGGTTCTGGGGTTGGTTTTAGGAGTCTGTGGGATCTTGGGAAGGGGGGTCTGGGGGATAGGGTCTCGCGGGAGGGGGGCGATAGGGGTGGGGTGAGTAATGTTGGCCGGGGGGGGGGGGGATTCGGGAGCCGGGGAAGGGGGGTGGAAAGGGGGGAAGAGATATGTCTTAGGGTTTTGGGCATTCAATTCAGGGCAAGGGGTGGGGGTTGGGTTTTAAGGCTCTTTTATAGGTTCGAGCATCCTGTGTGTCTACTTTGGTAAGTTGTGGATCAGTGGTTCCTCCGTCCCGCATTGTGACAATTTGTTTCGGATTTGTTACGAGCTAGTCGAAGGATGGACATTGCGGTGTTGTAGATCCTCAGAGATGTGATGCGACTCTTAAACAGTGTGCTCACATTTGTGTCGTGCGATTCCCGATTGTCTGCATTATTGTTACCACCTTATACTTTGTTCTCATTTCTGTTTCGTTTAAACCTGTAAATTTTGCATGTTACTTTAAGTTGAGTTAAAAGTGTAGGATATGTTCTGCTCTAATTCAATTGTAATGTGTATAAGTTTATTAAGTTTGTTGTTAGTGCTGGTTTTCGTGGTCATGTATACTGAATCACGTGAATGTTGTAACCGATAATTTATGTAAGCTCTACAACAGAACGACTGTGTATCTTTAAAATTATCAATGCGATTCTCCTATTTTACCAAAAAAAGATTATCAGGACTTCTGCCATCTATTGCACCCCTTGGATTGAGTTTGGGTAACTTCTAAAGCCTGTGAAGCACCAAAAACAGAAAACCTTTGAAAGCCTGTTCACAGTTAACTGGGGCAGAAATTGATCAACTTAGCCCTGACCCTAACTTGTTAGTCTCATTAATTGTGAAGGATTAGGTTCTTTAGGCCCCAAGCCCCATTCGCATCTGCAACATGTAAATGGTAGCCATTTCCATTTGCAACATGCAGTTACAGTTTGCTTGGACTTGGTTGTGTGTGGCCAGTGATGCGAATGTTGACTAGAAAAAAGTGGTGATATTTTTGTTCCCAGTTTAAGGAATGTTTATGCAACTCATTATGCAGAGCAGGGGTGACATTTTTGAGCCAGCGGTGCCTCCTATCAATGCATTTGGTCACTATATAACATTTAAAAGAGCATATATATTCTCCAAAGTGAGCGAAACTATCTTTAATGGCGCCTCACCGCTTCTTAAGAAGAGATTATGGATGCGCAGGGTGATGATTTCTCTAATTGGAATCCCAACTCTGAGTTACTGGCCAAGGGCTCATCCTTGACAAGTCCCATTTCACGATCCTAGAGTAGATGTTAAATCACTTCTAAGACACATCTTTTTTTTTTTGGAATTATCAGAATTGTAGTTTATATGGTCTGTAGGTATGCGGATTCAAAATCGAGACGTTGAGGTTATTCCTCAAGGACCTTTGTCGCACTTAACCCACCCTTGAGATTTCTGAGACACACGTCTCAGAACAGATGAGATCAAATCGGGAATGTGAGGGCCAGGTAAGGAGTGGACGCAAAAAATCATAAGCCATTTCCATACCTCTGAAGCAAGTTCGAACTACAAACAAAATCATAGATTTTGTACAGGTCCAATGATCGTCTCTAGAACTGAAGATGTGGGTAAACAACTACAAAGAGACATATAGGGAGTTTCAGAGGTGAAAAGATGCATATTGGGGAGTCCATAGAAACTGCATGTCAAAGGTAAGTGATGGATATTATAATGCCTAGCAAGAAAAAAAATCCTTACCTTCACTGGTACAGAAGGATGAACTTATCAAGAGAATGGTAACGGCAGGAAGGGCACAAACTGCTGGCTTACGAACCAGGGATTTATGTCCACAGGAACTGAATATACACCTACTCCTATACAGTCATTTCCGATTACTGCATAAGAGCTGACCTTCTAAATAATGCAATCTACTAGAGTCCAGATTTTGGTGAAAAGTTTAATTGAAGCTTTTTCATGTATTGAACTAGAGAACTACCATACCAATAAAAACAAAAACAAGGGTCATCCTTGGCGTCTTCTTGCCCCATTTCACGATCCTAGAATAGTGACCCTGATTGTCCCAAGACACATTTCAGAATAGAAAAGAGACCAAATTGCTCGAGGCATAACAAGTTGTTAAGGAGAGGACCAAGACTAGGTAACGAGTCGATGCAAGAAATCCAAGATACTGGAAGCATGTGTTACAATTGCTTCGCAAGTAATTAAACCTCCAAACAGAATACAAGATTTTGTCAAGTAAGGTCCAGTAATTACCTCTAGAACTGGAGATGTAGGGAAACAACAATAAGTCAACCAGCATAAGCCGTTTCAGTGGTGAGTCATATCAAAGATACGTGATCTACCTTATAATGCCTAGCAAGAAGAAAATCCTTATTTTTGCTGGTACTGAAAGGCTGAAACTTATCAAAAGAACAGGAATGACAGGAAAACACAAAACTGCTGCCTAAAGAACTAGGGACTTGTTTGCGCAGGAACTCCATATACGCCCATACTACATAATCCCATTTCTGGTTGCTGCTTAGAAGCTGACCTTCTAATCCAGATTTTGGTAGGAAAAGTTTAATTACAGCTTTCTCACAAACTGAATTAAAGAACTACCATAACTATGAAAACAATACAACAAACTCATTAAGTAGAGATGGCCATCGGAAGTCAAGTGTCCAGGAAATTGTAAAGTGAACAAACAGTACAACATAGACCAACCTAAGTACACCAAATTTACCTCATATTGAGATGATGTGGTTGCTGAAAGCTCACTTGAAACTGAATCGTGACTGGCCACTTAACAATCTACGCTTACGTAAATCATAATAGCTCTCTCCTATGCTTGAACATTATGTCTAAAAGAAAGTGAAAGATATTGAAACATGAATGTGTACCAATCACTGGCGCGGAGAGTCGAGAGGAGCCAAGGATGCCTTGCACAAAATAACAATCCTGCCCGAGGAAAACTTTTTGATAACTTATCGCAGCATAGGAAAAGTGAAAAGCTAATCATTGATGCAGAGTTAAAACATCGCCATGGAATCATGACATCAATCAATCTTGGTTGAAATATTTGAGTGTCCATGCTCTAACTGTTTAAATACTGGAGAAGAAGTGTGACGGAGGATAAAAGTGACCATGACATAAGTATTAGCAGCCAAGAACAACAAACTTGCCATCCAGAGCTGCATGAAGACATGCTTGCCATTGAACTCGAGCAGATACCCCCACATCAACCAATGGCTTTGAGCTCCAATCCAGAATAAAATACAGGCCCAGCCTTCCCATTTAAGTTTCATATTAGTCCATGGCAGTACCAGGGGCAACAGGCAAAAAAACCACACAAAGTACTGCGCTGTTATGACCTGTCAAAGAAGTAAATGGAAATTACTCATGCAGGTCTACAGATGTCTTTACTGAGCGACTTAATAATGCAATTGTGCCCTCGGATGGAACATTACAGAAGGCTAGTGCAGACATTGAATTCACATACCTTATTAAATGCAACAAATGCCAGTGTCTGCAAAAAGAAACAAAACGGAAGATCCTGTGCAAAGCGCCAAATAAGAACCAGCTGGACCATGACTTGAGGCAAAAATGAGATGAGCTTTTCTGAGAGTGCAAACTCGTGTTCATAATGGAGGTAAATGTGATAAAAATAAATTGAAAAGTTGTGTCTTGGATCTGTGCGAGTAAGATGGTACAGCAGTGCCTCATGCAAGAACTCCCATGCATACAGGTAGAAGAAAAATCCGGTACAAAAGAAGAACACAGCCGCAGATATCAGCCCAAACAATATTCTCCCTCTTGTAAACATGCTTTTCAAAGAAACCCATATGTGACATGGATCAGTAACTTTTATGCTACCTGACCCGTTGGTTGACTGGATTTTACTAGAGATCCAATCGGTAAGGATAGGCTTCTTACCAGATTGGAAGTGAGATTGATCAAGAGTTAAGATGATAGGAAAAGCATAAATTATCGGGTAGATTCTCAAGTGGACAATGAGCCCATACCAAAATGCAGCGTGTAACAGATTACCTACAAACAGCACGACATTAAGAAAGTTAGATAGAGTGACAGAGAGATGATTTAAGTCATAGACGGCATAAGAGGTAGCCAGTAGCTGGTGCAATTACACAAAAAAAGTTTGTGTACAACTCCAAAGCGAAAAGCTAGAAAGGTGTAAAGGGGACACCCCGCGCTTAATTTTTTGAACCACCACACAGGAACGATGTTGAGTTTTACCAAGTCATAAGGTGAAAGAACCCAATAGTTTGTGTCAAACCAAATGATTGCATTTAAACCAAGAACTGGTCTGCAGATGCACTCGCATAAATTTTACACTAAACGTTAGACGCAAATGATTGATGGTTGAAAAGGAGAATTATTTGCATTTCTTCATTGGGATGTTAAGACATTTGTTAAAGATTATCTAGTTTCTAAATTAGAAATTCTAGCATGACTTCTAACATCATCTAATCCTTTGTCCCAAATTAAGTATTGCGTTTGTTCATTCTCTCTGATAAATATGGTCAATAAACAAAAGCAGCACCTCTGGGGTCCAAAACTGATCTAAAATATTTCGGGGTAACACTTTTAGCAGAATATGACGGCTCCAAGCTCAAATCTAAGACTTTAATATTTTTCTCGTCCCCCATCACGTCAATCTAGATTAAATATAACAATAACCACCACCATGATACACTGTAAATTAAATGGGTAATACAAAGGCGTAGAAGCTAGCCGTACCATTCATGAGACATATAATGATCCACAAAACCATGGCACACACAATAGGCTCACAATTTCCACGAGTCCCAATCGTGAAGGTAAAAGGATTCAAAAGCCATGCCATTACCGAGTAGGTGCACAGATTCTCAGGCACGCCTCGTAGCTTCAGAATTGTGCGGATAAAATAACCCACAAGTAAATCTGCACGGCAAAAGTGACACAGGTATCACCATTCTAAGGTACATGACAGTGTAAGACAAAAGGGAGACAAGAATTGATTCTGTGACATACTAAATACATGCTTTGAAATTAAAACAGATCTTGGAGTCATAACTGATAGTGTCTTACATTGAAAATATCATCCGAGATTCTTCTTAAAATATCAATTATTTCACGCATATCAATCGGTTGTTATGAAAAAAAAGATCCACCACCCCAATTTCCACAGAATTGGCATGCACATCTTAATTACATCTGATGATCATAGTTAACAGACAGTGGCATATCGACAAGTGTCACTATAATTGCACCCCTACTTTCAAGAGTATGTCTTCTGTTATGCATTCCCACCCAGTAGAAACCTAGAAAGAGCCGCCAAACAGTTTAACCAGAGAGGCGCAGGTAGCTTGACTGTCCTACCTATCATTGAGACACAGGCTAGTAACATATTGATGTCTATACCCAGCAATGTGATCTCAACTACCAGTTGAGACATCTATTTGGTAGCGAGGCTCCTTGATAAATGGAATTAGACTTGCTATTACCATCACCTGTCTGCCGTACTTTGAGATGGAATTGGCTGACCATTACTTAGCTCAGGTATTAATCTACAGAGGCTCCCCCCCCCCCTCCTTCCTCAAATGGAGAAAAAGCTTTCCAAA
Source organism: Escallonia herrerae (assembly GCA_033070095.1). NCBI lineage: Eukaryota > Viridiplantae > Streptophyta > Magnoliopsida > Escalloniales > Escalloniaceae > Escallonia > Escallonia herrerae. The sequence goes on from JAVXUP010000683.1 coordinate 336,022, forward strand.
AGAAATAGTAATTCTAGCATGAAGAATCGAAAGGTCAAAACTAAGCTCTATATCAGCTTATGCTCTACATGTTATTAACATAAACAACAATGTCCTATTACCTTAAAGATTTTGCATTGATTATCTATCCATCAATGTACAGTAGAGTCCAGTTCAATCTAGAAATATTAGTATCCTTCTTGAACAGCAAAATCCAATTGAGTAAGTGGGTGCCAGCTAATTCAGATACTAAAAGTCACGTGAGGCTTTAGTGAACTCGATGGACCCTCATTTTTTCCTTTTTACACAGCACATGAAGGCAATGAAAGAAAATCTAAATTCTGATACCTGAAACTGAGAAGAGAATTTTGCCCCATGTCCGATGAATTAACGCATTGGGTATGAGAAGAAATGCGATCAATGGGGAGTAGCGATACGTGGATCTTTCGTAAGGGGACTTTCCTAATGCCATTAAAGAAGCAGCATCAGAAAAAACAAGGTAATCTACGTCTGTGTACCGAACCTCCATATGGGTGTCCTGCCATTCTCCGTATATTATCAAAAATAGGCGCAGAACAGCCGAGAACAGCATTAATGACCGGAAACTTATTGTTGCCATTGCCAAAACCGGCCGATTTTGTTGATCTGCGTCGACGGCCGTCAGCGCCGGTAGGCATTCAATCCGAAAGAGGTGAAATCGATTCTGAGTGGGGCGCCGGAAATTTTGAGCTTCGTCTCTCTGTTAAGCGTCAACAGCCCCTGTTTAAACGAGGCGATCGATTCCGAAAGCAACTATAGCCCAATCAAGTTTTGAGCACTCGAGCATAAAATTGTTAAGCCTAGTCCAATTTAGGGTTAATTACACCGATAGAATAAAGTTACAATTAAGGATGCAAAATTTGCAAAATTTTAAAAATATACTAGACATGTTAATCCATGTTGACCCACTAAAAAAATACTATAATTTTGTTCGTATCATCGATAAGTATTTTTAAAATGTCAAAATTACTCTTATATTGCATATAATTAGCATGCATCATATACAATTTTGAAACTCTAATTTCTAAATTGAGATTTGAAACGCTAATTCTCTAATTTCTCTTTCTTCTCTCTATTTCTCTGTTTCTTTTCTCCCTTCAACTCCAACCACCATTCACCACCTTTGCTTCATCTAAAGCCACAAATCATTTGTCACAAATCGTCTCCGTAGGTGCCTCATCACGACACACCCACGACTGCACACCATACACCCACCACTAAATTAGGTTGAAGCAGTGGTGAGAGATCTATGGGTAGCATAAACGAGTCTGTAATGTTGGCTGTTGCGGCGATGAGATCTCAAGTAGCGACGTCTTAGATCGAGCTTGTATGAGTTGTGCATTTTGTGTTGGTGGGCGAGGAAGAATGGTTGTGGTTGTGGTTGTGCATTTTGTAGTAGCAGACAAAGAACGTGCAGTGGTTGAGGTAGTGGCAGCGGCATGAACTGGGCCATGTGGTGGTGCATCAGTCGTTCTTAAGGAAAAAGGAGAGAGATAATGGATGACATTTAAGAATTTGCTTTCTAAGTCATGTGCAATATAGTCATTTTCTTAAAACCGTTAGCTATTTTACAATTTTGTTCGATAAAGATGACATCGCTGATGTTTATTCAATTTAATGGAGAAGTTGGTGATCCGGATGCCGCTTTTGATGATGACTTAGCCAGACATGTTTTTTCTCCTTCTCATCTGGGATATTTTAGACCCCTCCACTCCTAGATATTCTAGCCCCCTTTCCTCTCGATCCCTTATGGCTTTCAACTTGTTATGTATTTGTCATCATTTGTGAAATAAATTGCCTATATTTGTGTTAAAGTAGACAGATATTGATGATCATTGTGGATGGATTATTGATTAGGGTCAATTGCTGATGGATCAGTATTGAAAGGATTAGGTTGATTGTTCATGGATTTGAATGTTTGTGTGAATTGAATTACAAGAAGTATGTTTGGATATTGAAAAGGAAAAATAAAATGTTAGTGACAGACAGTCCGTCACTAAAATCCTTTTAAATTTTTTATAATGGATTTTTAGTGACTAGTCCATAGCTAAAGTCTGACTTTATAGCAACGAACATTAGCGGCAGAATGTCGATCTCTAAAAGCTTTTTAAATTAATTTTTGAGAAAATATAAAAAAAAAGGAAAAATATTGAAAGACGTGGCATAGTCCGTCGCTAAAAGATGTGGCAATTTTTCCTTGCGGATTTCATAATTCAATCGTTAATTTTTTAGCGACGAAATTTTTACAACAGACTTTTACCGACGGAAGTTCCATCAGTAAAAGTCTTTAGAGAGGAGAAAAGCAATTTTATTAACGAAAAAATTCATCGCTAAACATAAATTTTCTTGTAGTGTCCTTTCAGCTATCTTTCGTCACTGGTCACTGTTAATCCAATCGTCCTCCCTCTCTTTCAATCCCACTCCACGACTTTTGATGAGAGCAAATCCCTGTTCCAACCAATTTCACAAGAATGTAATAAACATTTTATTCGCTAACAGCGGGTTAAAGTTTGATTTCATGAGTAACTCAAAAAAAAAAAACCTTTCTCCACAACTCTATCATGGGTAAAATTAATTGCTTTTTACCCTCGCTTTCATCTCATTTGGATCCGAGATCATGGCCATCAAAGTGGGTTATATTTACGAAAGTTCATGGTTAATTTCAAGTAAATCATGAGATGTAAAGCTAGACCATTAGATGAAGGCAGGAAGAGGGTAAGAAATGAAAATTAGAAACCGGTGGGATGTATACGGTATATATGAGCTGGGTTCTTTGCTTCTTTATTTCTCTAACGGAACGTCATCGTTTCGAAGCGCATCACGGTACTTCCCCGATTTGCCCCTATTACATAACATTACAAGCATTTGGATTTTCATCACTGAACGCAGTCATATACTTCACTTCGGTAGAACTACCACGCGCCAAGCCAGCAGCCAGAGGGTCCTCCAGGGCGTTTCGCACATAGCCAGGCGGAGCTTTCTTGTCATACACCCCAAGTGCGTACGGGTGATCGACGGCGCCGTACGGCACGTAAGGCCACATCACGGCCGCCTTCCCGGTCCGGTGCCTCACCCGGTTCAACACCTTGTCGGGGTCCACGTACCCGATCAAAGTTAGCTTGCTCTTCTTGGGCTCTATGTCCACCTGTGTCACTCCTTTCATGCCTTCCACTGATTTCCTCACTCTCCTCTCGCAACCTTCACAGTCCATTTTCACCTTTATCTCCACCGTCTGATGGCATTTCAAAGCGTGCAGAATCATGAGAAATAAACACACAAAACCGTTAACAGTGGTAAATGGTATATACTCCAAGTTCATAGCAGATTTTTTATGAAATCTCTTAAGTAGTAGAATTGTAGGCTACCACTCTACCCAAAGAGCTAGTTTACGCTATGTCTCATTCCAATTAGTTTATTCACTGACCCTTTCATGTTCATCAAAAGTTTGGGATGAATTCAGATGTTCTATGAGGGAAAGGTTCTCATATCACAATGAAGTTCTTGGAACTGTGATACATGCAGAGAGGGAGTTTTACCTGCAGCGGGTTGCGCTTTAGTTAATTTCTTGAGCTTCTTCGCACTAGTGTGGCTTGCATGAGACCGCTCGACAAGTTCAGAGATATAACTTAAGACACGCATAATCTCGACTCTCTGTGATAACTAGAGGGAACTGTATGGTACAAGTGCACGTCCAAAATGTTTGATCCCTAAACAGTATCGTAAGAGAGAATTCTACTCCTCTATATGACTCAGATGGTAGTGACATCAACCTCTGGCGACGAACATGATTGCGCGTGTAGATCCTCTGTTAAGCCACGAGTGCTTACTTAACACGGACGAGTACCGAGCTCATACATCATTACTTTTGTTCACTTGCTGGAATTTCGGGTCTTATCCTTCCATGCTCATTTAGTGGATTATATTTGTAATTTAGGGCCCAAAACAAATTATGTTAAGAAGTAAAAGGAGGTCCAAAGTTTGCATTTAAATGTTGCAAACGCAAAACGACAATGTTGATCAAACACGTTAAGCAACCATTTTTATGTTTTAAAGTGCTTTTGAGACCTGTTAAAAGCATTCTCAAGCTAGCTTCCAGCGTGATAGTGACAACGACAACCTGCTTGGGTTTTTCGGGTTTATTTCTGATGATTTTTGTGAGCCTTGATGGCAAGATGTTAATCCATGATGAGTTAAATTAATGAGTGGTATCCAATTTCAAGCAACACTTTCAAGTGTTCACTCATGGAGACAAATAAAAATGCCAAAAAGGATATTCCTAACAACTTTTCAACACTCTTTTCTTGCAAAAAATGTAATTCGATTCAGCCTCCACCGCCGATGGCTGCCGGCGTGTGGCGCCATGGTAATCTTTTCGAAGGCTTTCTAGGCTCTCTCTCTCCTTTTCCCCATGTCGGCTTCCTCATTTTAATAGATCGGCAGCGTCTTCTGGATTTGATCCACTAGATTTGAAAGGCGTGAAGGTAATATCTACTCATGTCTGTTGCATTGGCTGCTGGATCACAAGGTGGGTCGTTGGTTTACGTCACCTTCCTCGGTGGTGGTTGTTTGTTGCAGAGATTAGTCTTCTCTTTGGTATTTTGTAAGTCTGGCTGTTGGGTGTGGCGACAGCGGTTGAGGGCTTTTAGAGTAAAATGAGATGAGGGTGCAGTTTCAAGTTAGGGTTCGCCCCGCCCCCTTCCTCCAAGCTTAACTGGTGCCCTCTCTCTTTTTGGGATTTGTGGTGCGTATGGGCGACAATGAATTGATAGCATAGTTCTAGGCTAGAGATTTTCCCTCCCCCTTCCCCCTAGCTCAGTGCACTTTTTGTTTTGTTCTGTTTTTTTTGTTTGTTTCTAGATCGTGGTGGGTTGTGTTGGCGTTGCATGCCCAAATTACCATTGGTTTTTGCTCTTCTGCTTTTTCGTGGTTGGACTGGCCTTGGTTTGTTGGTGATGGTGGGTGGTAAGGTGGTGGTGTTGTGGGTGGTAAGGTTCAAGGGTTATGGTTGTGAAACCGATGGTTTTGGAGGGAGCTTACAAAGGTGACAGTGGTGCGTGGTAGTAACGCACTTGTTAAGTGTGGTTTAACCAGTGTTGTGGATCATGTTCTTCGGGGATGTTTATCAGGTTGTGCTAAGAATTTCTTTGGTTATGGTTTTTGAAATAGTTAGGGCTTTGTTGTTGTTCTCTCAATCCCTAGAAAACGAAGGGTCTTGGGCTTCTTTTTCTTGAATTATTGTTTTGTATCCGTGTTTAATCATGTTGAACTTTCCCCCACGGACGTTGACCTCACAATTAAATTTTCATTGTATAACTAGTACGGAGTATTATTATTCTTCCCCAAAAAAGAAAAAAAAAATCTCCTTCGCCTCCCCTGCTCTTTCCTCTCCTGTTTTCCAGAGTAAACAAACGAGAAAAATAAGGATCCATGGGCAATTTTTCTTCCTTCCCCTAGGACTCTGCGAACCACATCAACCTAAACGATTCTAAACCAAGCGAGAGAGTGGAGGAGAAACAGACTAGTAACTTAGCAAGGCCACAAAGATTCTGCACCAAGTTGCAGAGATATTGCGGTACAAAGGGAGAGTATTTTCATGAAAATTGGCTCTCAAAATCCAGTTCTGTTGTAATTAGCAGCTCTGCTGAATGCTGATCCCAACTCTAGTGATAGTCCTCCTCTCGGAGCAGAGAAAAAACAACCTTCTGATTCATTGCCGATTGCTTCCATCGTCCCAACTTGTTTTAACAACATATGAAATTGAACCCAACTTAAAGATAGTCACAGAGTTGAAAGCCATACCTCCTTTGCTATGTGCAACCTTCAAAATTGTTGGATAAGATTGGGTCTGAGAGTAGGTTCTTGCTGCTAACAAGTCTCAAGCAGCTCCGCAAGCTTTTGACGAGTGTGCTAGGCGTTCTGGGAGTCTAATAGCATGTTATCTTAGACTTACCGGACTAAATGAGGCAAAGAAGTTCATGGTTGATATACACCAGATTGTGTAAGACCAACTACTGCCTGTAGTGGTATCAATTATATGGAAAAGGAAGCTGCAATTCCAGATGAAAGGAACTCTTCCTTTAGAGAAAGAGGAAAGGAGTACTGGAGGGAAGGGAGACAAACAAATATGCTCACAGTTCCTTACTGCTCAATGGTTGCATAAAAACCTAGTGTAAGACGACTAGCAAAAAAGACAGTAAGCCTGTGAATGTTCTTAAGATCCTACACGAAATGCACCACAGATTACAATTTTATTGCAGCAGTGGAAGCTGCATTTCAACTGATAGCGTGCAGACCTTGTTTTGACAATAGAAAATGGTGCAAGAATTGTAAGCAACAAAAGTCAATAGGGACAGATTTTGGAATGGACTTGCAAGATAAACAGGAATAATCAACTTATAAAAATCTGAGGTACACACATATACACACGAAACAAATGCAATCTTTGTCGCAAGCCACCTCATACTCGTGTGAAATTGCTTGAAAAAATCTTAAACAGCACGGAAGATAACCAACCATAACTGGAGCAATCTTATGTGGAAGTCAAAAGTAACATCCAAGGTATTAGCATCCCTAGCTGTGAAAGGATCGTTATGCAATAACCAAACATCGAGCAACCGAAAAAAGAAAAGAAAACAGAGAAAACCATGACACGAAAACGAGATCTAGAGTGAATCATCTATATGGCTACGTCCTTAGATCATGACCAGTTCGCTATTTACTATTTAATCAATTTTTTAAAATGCAAAAACCTAATTCCCACTCTGCTTCAATTCTCATACTAGTGTAGTCATCTGTAAACCAAAAGTACGATATTTAGAAACCCTAGAGTGAGAAAAACCACTTAATTACAGAAGTACCCTCCTAAAGTCTTTCAAGACAGCCGTTGTTGTGGCTTGATGTATAGTCCTTTGACGGCGTGGGGGGCGGGGGCTATGTAGATGCCTGAAATAAGGCTCCAATATAACAGAGTGGTACCAGAGCACTGCTAGAGAAAGTGTGGCCATTACCTCTTTTGTTTGGTAGGGATAGAAGGGGAAGGAGATGGGAGGCTCAACGTGGTAAAATCAGAATACAATCTAGAACAGGTCCAAAGGGAAGGGGAACACAGTCAACCCTCTATAATAGCCATAACTTAGATATCTTCATTAAAGGATAACTTTCTTAGGTGAAAAGTTCGGTCTAAGGTTTACTTTAAAATCAAGTAATTCATAACAGGTGAACTTTGAAGAAACCTTTATAATGATGTTTCTATATGTCAGCTCGTAACATGAAAATTGTTTACGGCCTATATAATAGTAAAAGGGAAGGTCTTGTCCAAGTTAGATTCCATAAAAGTGGATTACCGTGTTTTCTTTTCAATTTGTTTGCATGGGAGAGAGAGAGACTCTTTTTCCTTTGCATTAAATATTCGACTAAGTAACGCCGCAATTAATTGACATATTGGGACTGACAATTAGCCCCAAACGCCCTCCCTTCAACCCAAAAAAAGCCATTTCTTTTTCTGTAGTATGTCTAAAATGAGGAAGCAGAGAGGTATGCATCCGCCAGAATAAAATAACACCAACTACTAAAAAAAATCAAACCCATTCATAGGCCATCAAGATAAATGCAACAAATTTGTAGAACGAAGATCAATCACCTTAAGCATCATCCTCAACTTCAGATTCTTTGTTTTATTTGATCAGCTGATGGTTTGAATGTCAATCCTCCTGTGCAAGAAAACCAAATGTAAACTGCTGTGCATGTATAAGTGCGACCTAAAGTTAAATAATCTCACTGACATGTCTATCAAGGATCTTCCTGCCAGATGAATTGCCTATGAAATACACACAAAGCTCCCAGTAAAATTGATACTTAATAAGGAGATTTGCAATGCAATTAGACGCTTTTCTGCCAATTCGTCACGCTCATACACAGCATCTCATGTCACAAGAAAGGCTGCTAGACTTTCACCAAAAATAATAGTAAAGAAAATAGTCTAATTATATAAATTCCAATGGTCACTCGTCTAATTACATGAATATTTGCTTATACATCAACTACTAACAGTACCAACATAACATGTATACATCACCAGACAACAATCACCGGTAAATAGGATTTCAATGCAAGCGGAAGGCTCATTTATTAAAACCGTAGCTTATTTTGAGCATTTGACTTTCAAGGTATCAATAAACGGGACGCCATCGAACGTCTGATTGAAAAATCGATAAAAGTAGTCTTCTACTGTGAGAGTCTTGTATAGAGATGGGCAGCGGGCAGCCTGTCTTGATCAACTCTTTTGGTGGCCCAATACAAGATTTTGTGCTGGGATAGCAGAAAGTAACTATTGAAAATCTCTCCTTCCATTTGTTTACAACTGCTCTGTGAAACGGCCCTTTGTAAATCCCATTGCTCATTATCTACATAATAAGAAAATTGTACCTGTCACATCTGCAAACAGTAATATATCCTCTGCTACATCTTTAGTTATCATAATGATACGATAAAGAAGGCTTAAACACGGAATAAGAAGGATCTTATTCCTTGAGCCTTAATAAGTTTGAAATCAGGTATAATGATCTTTACTTGGTTTTATGTCTACGGGATAAAAGTGGTCCATCATAAAACATCAGCAAAGCGTAATCATTTGTAGCCTACATGATACAAGTAAACAAACACCTCTACTTTCGTCAGAAATATTATTGATCAAGAACCGCTTATCAGCATATACTTTTTTCGACTCATGAATCACCTAGAAGTGATAGTGTATCTGACACTAGAAAGACTGTAATCAACATTTAATTGATTTCATTCTCATAGGATGACTTTTGTGCCATTAGTGTCACCTTTTTGATACAGAAATAATCAATAAAAGCCAAACTCTTTGACTTGCACATGCTCAAATAGGATGTACCTCCATTATGTTGCCAGTGTTGACGACGACTGCATCAGCTACAGGTTCAACAAAGACCCACTCTCCATCCTTCAAAACCTGTAATCCTGGTGTATCGTCACAATCAACCAACACAGTGATCCCAGAATTGTCAGCATGTGAAGCAATTCCAATGACTCGTTCAGGTTACGAAAGCCTCGGAGAATTCTTTTGCCTCAAGCCCAAGGCCCATAGCTATGAAGCCCATTACAGAAACTGCAATCTTTCTCATAGCTACTGAATAATCATGTAATGTTTCCCTGGCACATGAAAATCAGCTTCCTAGAATTAAATATGAAATAAGGGCATTGCAATCTTTTGATTCGATAAATTTACTAGTTGAAAAAAATTCCGTTGCTTAAAACATCAAATGGAAAAAAATTAATTCAATAAAACTGCTTTAACAAGTGTCTTGTACTAGAAAGCTTTTAGGTCTTGTACGAGGTTAAACTCCAGTCTTACCAACAATTGAGACTTCATCCCCCATTCTCCTTCCCTTAAAAAAAAAAGGAACAGTATGTAAAGAAAACAAGACTTCTCATTTTGTCGATACCTATACATAGGAGGGTGCTCCGGCCAGAACTCCAACTTTCTGATGTGAGTTGGAAGTGTCTTGAGGAAAATCATGTCACGCCATTCTAGCTTTTGCTCTTCGGATAACACGAAAGCTTGACAATAGCCTTCAAGACTACCAGGCTTCTGAGCATACAGTTTCTTCTCTTCTAGGGAAAGATTGAAGAAGTCCTGAACTTTTTTCTTCATGGTTCTCATTGATTCATCATATTCTCCAAGGTTAATTAACCGGAAGAAATAGAAAAGGCGAGTATACCATATATAAGAGAGTTGGAGCAGTAATAAATTATTCTTCTAAATAAGACAACGAACAGTACGAAGTCTGACTGGAACACAACTATCCATGGATGATTATCCCATCTTAAGTCTTAACATCGATATACAAAGGCTTGCAGATATCTAATTCCCCATGGATTTACCATTACTAAATATTCAATTCTTGCTATCAAGCCACATTTTCCTACATTTTGCTATGAACTGTCACACTTGAACGAACAGCAATAAAAAATCATTTGTCCTTGGGTATGAAGGAGGGCTTTATAATTGAAAGGACTCGTGCACACCTACTGCCACTCTCACTTAGTGGCAAGAATTTGCTGCTAAATGATTCACACACTTAAATTTAAATTTCACAATGAAGTTAAAATGCTTGAACATGGGCTATAGCATTTTAGCTGTCCTTTATGTTAGGTATCATATACGTATTTGATTGATCAAATCTATGTATCAACGCTTGTTAAAAATTAAGTTGCTTCCTTATCAGTATCAGTTTTTCGGCAAATGCATGCTTCAATTAAGAGAAGCAAGCAAACTGAGGTGTGTAAATTCTAGTCCTTAAAGCGATGGCTCGGTAGACCTATGTGACATCACTCATAGTACTTGCACATCATTCATGAAGTTCCAGAAAAGATTCGTGAGCTGCTGTCTACAATGAATTATGCACCTGATTTGTCAAGGAACTCATGGAATGCTCCTTTCGCTGCTTGATTTAAATAAGCACTTCAGCAGATGCATAGATCGTGTCAAGTGAACCTAGCGGTAATCACATATTCGCAATGCAGTAAAGGTACAATTTTCATTAATCCTTCACTAACCGCACAAGCCAACTATAGCATAATTAGAAGAAAACAAGCAAATCCAAAAGATAGTAAAATCCAAGAAACTACAGTTATAGGAAGCTTGATTGATCCCAAATCCGAAACAAAAGAACAAACCAAATATTCTTCTCCCTCCCTTCCATTGAATTTTGCCCCCATAGATTTAGTACATTCAAGGAGGATTGATATTACTCATTGTTTTTACCAGGCCCGACTTGCCAAACGATACTTATCTAATCTTATCATTACTATTTGAGTTCAACCCTATGTATTCATGCGCTAAAATCTATATCCGTGATTTCGTAAAAAGACTAACGAGAAAACCAAATAGAACTGAGGGCAGTACAAAATGAAACTGTGAACCAGTTAGAGGAGTTTTTTACCTGAAAAATCCCCCAGTCTTTACATGCAAGATGAAGCTTTTGAATCTCCATCACTTGGTACCGCGGGTCAATGAGGTTGGCCATGTCGATCAATGGCACGCGAAGCAGAGGATCAGACGCATTGGCGGTAGGTTGGGCCACTTCATCCCTTATGTACCGGGGCGGCACCGCCAGGGGCGGAGGGAACGGGGGGCACAGGTGGGCCGGTGCCACCTGCTGCTTCTCAGTGAATTTTCTATTCTTTGTAGTATATTTTATCTTAAATGAGCAAAGTGCCACCTAAATTTTTAAAAATATTTAAAGAAGATATAATTTTAGTCATTTTATATATTAAGTTATCTAAAAATTTTAAAAATAGTTAAAAAAAAATGTCTTTTTAACTATTAAAAATGCTAAACTTACACAAATAAATAAATAAATAAAATATGTTCTTAAAGTCACCACAAAAAATTCTCTTTATTCTCTATTATTTTCAAAGTTCCTCTGTTTCCAAAGCCTGAAAGCCATATAATAGAAAGAGGCACAGAACACAGTACCGTCTCTGCAGTTCCCTCACCGCATTCCTATAAGTTTGTCGATTCGTCACGATCTTTTGCAATGACTCTCTCCTCATATTTTCTTTCTCAAATTATTAGTGTCTTAACTAATTTTTTTCACAACAATCCTTTTAGCCTAAAAATCACAAAGAATCCTAACCTTTTTTTTCCCAAATATAGAGTCACCATCCTTGCACTGATCACTAGAATTGCTCCACTGCCTCCACGCAATAGGAAATGGGAATTTGGCATTTGGGAGAAATTTAGTACTGAATTTGGCAATTAGGATTTGAGAATTTGGAACTTTCATAAACAAGTTGAACATACTGTTCACCTGACGATTTGGGAAGTTCGAATTGGAGTTCTTGTTTCTTGCCTCTTTGACCCACATTCATCATTTTATTAGGTTTAACTCTTTGATAATGATATTTTAAGTAAAAAAAAAAATTTGGCCATTAAGTGCCCATCTTGAACTGAATTTCTGATTCCGCTACTGCTGCCTCCTGCTGTTGTTGGATTGCGAGCTCCCTTACGCTGGGAACAGGGAGGGACCGTTCCAGATTCAGCGGGACGGTTGCCATTTTTGAGAACTTTGATTACTACACTTTGTAGTGAGCATTCTATTTATGGCACAGGGCCCTGAACGACATAGTCAACGTCCCAGATGCCCTCTTAGAAATTCATAACTTAGAAAATTGATCGATTCCCAATGTTAGTACGTGGAGTATTTCTTTAACCTTTTTCTGGTTACTGACGAACTTTCGTAGGTGTTCAATGATGATTGACAAGACCAGGTCAAGCAAAATTGTTGAGAAAAGAGTCGATTCTAACTTTTATTTGTTTACGGTAAGTAAACTTATATCCTGCTATATAATTTGCGAGCCATTTCAAAATATACTGAAAAAATAAATTTATTCATTTTTAGATGCATTGTATCGCAAATATTTTTGTTTATATTTTGTCCATTGATAACTCTAGAGATTTGTAATACTACCTAAACGTTAATCTAGATACTCATACAGTTATGTTTTGCACAATCTTCAATCAGGGTTTCACATTTCCTACTCTTGTAATACGTGTGATAGTATATATCACTGTGATTATGTACAAATGTTTTTGAACTCACTTGGATTGATGGAAGGAAACAAGAAAGTTTGGTTAAACTTGGCAAGAAGGAAGATATTCTAGAACCTTTAAGGCTTCTTTGCACTTGTAACTCTGTAAACTTTAACAAATTACCTTCACACATTAGCTCTCAAAATCTTAAGATTGCATATTACTGCAGACAAGGTGAGGGGATAACTGTCATTTTAGGTTTGAACACCTTCATGACCACCACTAGTATCCCTAAAGTTGCCGCCCGCCACCACTAACACCACCATAATTATCCTTCCATCTTCACCATTTCTGAAAAAAAAAAGTTAAATAAAAAAATCTTCGAATTCCCCAAAATTTGTTTGGACTTACACTTGAAATTATATGAAACCTAACTGAATTGCTGAATTGGCGAATTGGCCCCCCACCACCACCACCTCACACTTTACCTAGAACAATCGCCACCCGTCGATACACAACAACATTTCACACATAATTTTCAGATCTTGTTATCACTTACAATCACCACCCTACAATACCATAAGAAAATCAAGAATTATTTTGGCATTTTTAGTACTGGTGTGGATTTAGGGCTTTCAACAACAAGACTGTCATAGTTATAGGTAATAGATGGTGGTCGAGGTAGTAGCCAGGGTAAGTGGTGATGGCGAAATCATATTTTATAGTGGTAGAAATGATCATTTTTCTGGTAGAAGCAATGGCTATGACAGTTTTCAAAGAGAAAGATTGAGAAATAAGTGAAGTTGACCTAAATTAATGGGTTTTCCCTCATTTGTTCATCTTGTAAGGAAATGTAAATGTCGTCATTTTGGGAGCCTATGTATAAACATTGAGGTTTTTAGTGTACTTTGGGGAAAAAAATTCACAGGATCAGGGTGTAATTAAGCTTATTTTTAACTAATAAAGAAATTTTCAGTGAATCTGTATAATAATACATACTGCAAATAAAGGACGGGATTTAACAAATTGAAGAAATCTTTAGACCGTACATACTTAAGTTCTCACAATTATCTCACTCAAGCATTAGTCATCAATATAACCACAATACTATACAGCTGTAATTACAAGAAACATTTAAATGGTTTCTTTACGAATTATGGCCAAAAACAACAAAAAATTTTAACGGTACTTAAGCCGTTTTACCTTTTCGCGATAATTTCGGCAACATTTAGAATACCTAAATGTTGGTTTCGGCAACATCGTTCCACCTACTCGATACGTGGATTAGGGACAAAGCAAGTATCCGTGTCAAGTTTGCTTACCTCGTTGGTTTTGCCTCAAGTTCTAACAACTAATCAAGACAAGGTCGAAAGGCTTGTCTTAACGGTCAACGTTATTTTGGCGGGTATATCATAACGAACTTCTTTTTGCCCTGCAACCTCCCTTCAACAATCTTCAGCCCACCCATTCCAACATTCACTTCAAATCACCGACATACTTGTACCAATTGAACCCTAATCCTAGATATTCATCCCTGCAACTAAGCTTCCCGATTGAGCAATGCAGCAAGGTGATATGAGCTCTTCATACTATCAGTATTACCAATCTCACTCCCAAAACCCCAACCCTAACCCCACCGATCCTCAATTCAATTCTTTGCCTCCTACTTACGCCTCCGCTCCACCGATTTCGTCCAGTTACTCTAATTATCCATCATCTACATACCCTCCGTATCCCCAAACTACCGATCATGTCCCTCTAGACCCTAGTTTATCCGGTCCTCCTCATCGTCAGCTGGCGCCGTACTATCCGCACGATCAGAATCAGCCGGCGTTGAATTATGATCATTTGAATTCTAGTCATTACGATCCAAATTCAAGTTCGTCGGGTTCGTATGGTGCTCCGATCCCACCCAATTATGAGAACCTGGGTAGATATGGAGTGCCAGAGCATGGATCGCAGTATGATGAGGGAGGGTTTGGTGGTGATGAGTTCGGTGGAGGCGTTTACCGTTACAATGGAGGGAAGGTGGAGCCTTATGATGCGCGAGGCAATAGGTCCGAGGCGTCTGGTGGGTTAGTTTTTGATGATTATGGAAGGCCTATTAGTTTTACGAAGGATAATAAGGAGCAAAGTGGATCAGGGGCATTTTCTAAAATTGAGAGAGCGGCCCCCAAGTTTGAGACAAATCAAGATTCAGCAAGTGGCGTGCAGAAGTTCCGAGTTAAGCTTTTGTCGGAAGGAGGAGGTAATGTTGACATGGACGTGCTTTGTCAGGTTTGTTGAATATCTTGTTGCTCCCTTTTTTGTTGATTTTAGTTGTTTGTTGTCCTTCATTGGTAACACTCTGTGCCAAACACTTGAATGGCACAGAATCATTATTTACTACATAAGGGTAGAGAAAGCTTTACTGAATTATTTTGTTATCCTGGTTATTATTGCATTGGTTCATGCAAAAAGTAAAGTGATAAACAAAACTTACCAATCTGAAATATTTAAAATGTTCAAAATGGTCCATAAGGAAAAAATACAGATTGCCATCTTTCAAAAGATTAAGTTTCATTGGAGTGCCACGTGCACTCAGCTAGTATGTTACATCAAAACGACCTCCATGCCAAGCAAGTTATCGCATGTTGTAGATAGTATGGACGTGCTTCTATAGTTTTCTTAATCAATAGAGCCACTTGTTGCCATGGAAGAGTAAATCATTCTTGGAAGTTCCATTCAAAAAGCTTGTTCTAGGATTCTTAAGCTCCGTCTCCTTAGATCATTAAAGGGCAACCCAGTGCACCATGGCAGGGTCTGGGGATTGTTGACATATCCAGCGGCTCACACTCTCTCCCTAGATCATTAAAGTGAGAAATCCGGATTTGGTTCTGATTATTTCAGATTGGTTTGGATGGGATTCGCATACTTGATCCAGCAACTAGTCGGACACTCAAAATATATTCGCTCGAGACAATGACAAGATGGGAGGTTAGTTGACTGCTTGTTTATCTTTTTCTTTGACATGCTCCATCACATTTTCAAAGAACTTGCTAATAAATTGCTATGGGGGTTCTTTTGCTTCCTTTTTAGGTCCTGGACTCATATATATTTGCGTTTTGGGCAAAAAGCTCCATCGACATTGAACCAAGACGTATCAGGTTAAAATCAAATAGCTATACCACAAACAACATGCTGGACTTGGTAGCAGCAGCAACCATTCAGGTGAAGGAACATACCTTAAACAGTGTCATTTCTGTTTGTAGCTCACTGCCTTGTTTAATTTGTGGTCTTCTGGCTCTAAGTTTCTGTAGCTTCATGTTCCTTATTTGGAAAGTGCTAGAGTTTAGGAACTGATCCCCTGTCTTATAATGAAGTTCAAACTTTTGGAGACTTGCTAGTTTTTACAGTATGGCAACATCTGTAAACTATCCGACAATAAACATAGTGCCAATCAGTGAGTTAACTCAGTTTTTGACCAAGGAACATATGAATATGCATGTATTAATTCCTATTATTGGAACTAGGAAGAGGTACGAAGAGACCTAAATAAAATAAAATTACCCTATATGCAGCCCTGTATGCAGGTGTATATTCCAATTTGTATGGCATACAAGATTCGATGCCTTTCGAGGATCCACCACCAAATCTTTTTGATGCCTTGTGAATCCTGGATCTTACTGTCTAAGTTATTGAGGATCCTAGCATGCAGCTGATGATGCAAATCAAGTATCTTTAGTTGCCTGGTGTTGACTTTATGCTTAATTGTTTGGGAATTTCTTTTTCTCCTGACCACATTCACGACTATATAATGGAAAGATCTAGGATTTTCTATTCTAAAGTGCAGAGGAGTCACTTCATAATACACCATATCTACCTGGGTTCATAATCAATATGGCTCATTCCCTTTTTAAATATCTCAAATGAAATTTTCATCCATGGAAGTTTATCTTGTTGATATGCTTTATGCTCATTTTTTTAAATTTATTGTCTATTGAAGGTGTAACCACCCAGTTTGATCCACGTGTGGTTACAGGGTTCAGTGTGCCTACTGTGCTCTGTGCAGTGGATACTTTTTTCTTATGCTAATACATGATGTAACCCTCTTGTTTGAATTCAGGTCAAGGAGATGGGTGGAAATAAAGCTTCTGATCGTTTGAAGGTCACCGAGCAACCCTCAGAGAAGAAGAAAGCTTTTGGTGATTGGGTGAACTTGATGAAGCCTGGCAATGAGGAGAAAGATCACTGGGTTAGATTTCATTTTACCTGTGTGTTTACGTTGTAGATATCATGTTAATTGCTTATAAGCATGAGATCTGATTTTGTGAGTTTACTTTTCTCCGGTAGGTCCCTGATGAAGATGCTACCAAGTGTATGGCATGCAGGACAGATTTTGGTGCTTTTGTGCGAAAGGTTAGCATTTGTATTTGAGTTACTTTATGTCCTTTGAATGGCAGTACTTGATTTTGGAGAAAGAGATTGTGTCCTTTTTCTTACAATCCGTTTTCAATTGTTTTTCCTTTTCCATGTGCAGCATCATTGTAGAAATTGTGGGGATATCTTCTGTGACAGGTGCACCCTAGGTAGAATTGCTCTCAGTTCGGATGAGGATGCTGAACCAGTTCGTGTTTGTGACCGATGCATGGTACCCACATATGATGCTCAGTGTTCTTCTTGTTCTTTTTTTTATACATGTGGCCTGTTTTATGTGGTAGAAAATCTTCTGCTTATCATTTTAGTGATGTCACGTGGGCTTACCCTGTTCGCTGGCAGCTCAATCCACATTTTGCTTCACAAGAGCCGCCTATCTGATCATCAGAACCCGTGAATCTACAGTAGGTTCGCTCTTAGAACATTTGCGAGCTATGAGTGTGAAGAAAAGGCGCTGCGTTGTTTATTATGACCTAGATCTCAATGACAATAACAGAAGTTGTGTCACTTTCCAGTATTGTACCTTTTAATGTTGGGAATGATCGCACACACGTAAATGTTGGAACTTGTGGTTAAAAAAAGCGAGCCTCCAATGTTTATGCGGGAATGATCTAAAGTGATGTCAAGTGGAGAGCAGTCTTTTTCACCATTTTTGACTCACCTTCAAGGTTGAATGTACTGCACGAGCTGATCATTTTAGAACTAGGGCTGAACTCCTTTTTTCTTTTAATAAGACTTCCGGACTTTACGTATCTTGGAGGACTTATTTGTAGCCTAAACGTGTATTCCACTGGGATAATGATATGTTGTCATACTTTTCATTTCGTTCTACTGCAGCTGGACTTACCATGTAGATTGTGTGTGAATTTGTTTTGTTTTGAATATCAAATGGTTCTAAACCCACATCGAGGGTCACAAAACTAGTCTTGCTTAGTTGAATTGAAATTAGTTCACTTGCTGTAATTTTGTTCCTGCAAAGTAAAAGTGACAAAAGTATTGAGCATCAGATCTTTAGTTGTTCAGTAATTAAGAAATGGCCATGAAATATAATGGTTCACTATTTCCAAATTTTGTATCTTGAGGTAAAAGGAGTGCCATAGGATTAATGTTGTAAGGAAACAGTCCGTGGTTTTCCGGAAGAAATCCCTATGGAACAAAGTTGTCATTGTCTCTTTTACATTGAGAAAGGGGAGCTTGCTTATAACCAGGTCGTATTACGTAATACTGTGGTTGGTGCAGTATGTAATGATAGACATCTTTTCCGTCTCTTTTAGACTTTCCAGCGTATGAGCTGGTGTAAGCTCCAGCCTAACTTCTTTCCTTGAAATAGCACTTTTTGATCAGTGCCTGATACTTGTTCAGAGATGAGGTATTTTATGGATAGAGTTGATTATGTTTTGTCAAATGAGAAAATTAAAATACTCAGGGAAAGTATGATGTGCATTGGTTGTTTCTCCTTATCCTCTGGTGCTAGTCTTCTCCTACTACGACGCAGAGTAGGTGGATGATGGCTTTTACTCGTCCTGTTTCCATATGTGTAGTAAGACTTGGATAAGAGGCAATCTTAGCTGCTGCTTGTTTTTCATCTTTCTGCATCTGTTGTCATTTGTCAAATTTTCTTTCATATTAGCCCTTTTATGAGGCCTTCTCTCCTTTTATTTAATCGCTCAGGCAGAAGTTACTCAGAGGCTGAGTAATGCAACGGAAGCAGCTGCCAGAGTTACTGGATTGCAGAGTCACGAGGATCTTGCAAAAAAGCTTCAGGTAACCACATAGCTGTACTCTATTGCTGTATTTTCTAAGCGATCTTAAATTTGGTTTTAGATTGATATGAATTCTTTTTTTGCTATATCAATTTTGTAAAACCTTCTGTTGGTTCATGGAAATTGGTTTCTGGAAACTTGTCTAAGTCGTTCTAATTGATGGTAAGGTCCTCTTACATGGTTAGAACTCCACCACCACCAAAAACACAACCCCCCCCCCCCCCCACCCCAACCCCAACCCCAACCTCTTCCCTTCCCTCTTCCTTTACTTAGTTGGCTAGCCCTTTTGAGGATTGCACTTTGAAGCCATGGTTCTGGGTTGTCAAAAACTCAGATTAGGCTAGGGCTGATGGTCTGGGGATATATGATGGTTGTATCCCACATTGGTTGGAGGGAAGAGTTTGGGCTATGTGAGAAATCTAAGGTTGGGCTAGCAGGAATACCCAAGGCATAAGGGGGAGATTTTAACACCCAGTCCCACATCACATGTGTGCAAGTTCAAACTTGGCCTTAAAAGGTTCTAAGACCCTGCTAAGGAACTCAAAAGCTCTTAGTGGGTAGCCCGCCATGATTCTTGGTTGTTTCTTATAGCCTACAACAAGCAGCCATAAAGATGAATGTCTCCTGTGGAGCCATGATTCTTGGATGCATTATTGTTCACAAGAAACTTCTGTACTATCCTTTGTTCTGATTGACCTTTGTTCATATCAATAAATTATGTGGAACTTACATAATTCCATCGTTGTTAATCTATATCTCTACTAGCAATAAGTCAGTTGTGTAGAACTCCTCTTATATGTGATTGTCAGCATAAATATTGTTAGTTAGACGTGCATATGTAGTACGTAAGACCTATTTCTTGTCCTATTATGAACTAGATTTGATGAAAACAATCCTTGGACGTTAGTCTATGTTTTCAAATGACAATTGTGTATATTATAGAGAATTTCTATACTTTATAAAAACGAATGACTCCTTATCAAAACAAATTTACTGATTTTTACTTTTAATTATTCTGTTAAGTATTAGGGAGTGTTTATACATTATTAAAAGCTCCTACATGTTCCTAATATACTGGCAGAGGTGCTTCATTTTGGCTGACGCACCAGGACTAGGTGCAGATCTGGCGCGGGTGTGACTTGGGTGCGCCTCAATGTATTTAGTGTAGGAGATTGCAGAGGGAGGAATAAAGAACCATAAGATGCCTTTGCTACCGTTTTTTAAACTTCAATAACTGCAAGGCAAACAAAAGGTTTCCCCATAAGGGTCCTCCGCCTTACTAATAGTAAAGTTCGTCTGCCCCACTCCCCTCACTCCCCATGACCCCCTCAGCATAAAAGGGACGGCAAAAAACACTAGGAAGAGAAAAAAGAAGGATATGCTTGTATATGCTTTGGTTAGGTTATCCGTTGCAACAGAGGTGCCTTTGATGTGCAAGTTGGAGTTGTGTCTGAATCTGGTGTCCATTTGAATGCTTCCATTGCGACGTGTTTAGGTCAAGTTAGGGCGGGTGAATCTTGTTGCTGCAGGCTTCACGGGGTTGGGATTGATATGCAAGCCTTTTTTTGCCCCTTTGTGTTGGGATCCTATATGCGTCTTCTGTGGCTATTGTTGGCATTGTAAGTGCCATCTTTAGTAATAGAATGTTTACCTATTGGAAAAACTGCAAACAGATACTCAAATCCGTTTTAGTTTGAGGCTTTTGTATGGTCGTCTGGGCATTCTTTATTGATATTACCGTTAACTATTAGATAAAATGAGGCTTTGACCAATTAAAACTTGGAAAACATTTTCCCTTGTTAGTCTAGTTATAAGTTTATTGTGTGCTACTAAACCAGGTGCAGTTCACTTAGATAATCTATCTCTAAAGCAAAAGCCTTGGAAGGCCCAAGGGTTTTTAAAACATATAAACTCCTGTGTCAAAAGGGACTTCTGGGCAACTCAACTAAAGTCTTCGACTCAACTGGTTGGGTTTGGCCAATACTATGCTACTAAGGAGATCTATCTTCGTCTTTGCCACTTTTATGCAATGTAAGAAGACATAGATTACACTACATGATATCCGTCAAGAAGCTGGAAAAATCAGTAAAATAATTCATCAGTCATTGAGGATTAGGGCCAGTGCATGGCTGCAAACAATGTCATCTGATATTGTTAGTTATAGTAACATGCGATTGAGGCGTGGTATTTTCATTTTGCTGAATCCTTCTTGAAGCCATACTGCAGTTCTAGGAACCGGGAGCGAGACCAAGAGTGTGAGAGTGCAGCTTCTAGAACAAATAGCTCATGTGTAAGTTTGCTTTAGTCTATGTAAAATATGTCTCTAGACATCCACGTTATATAGCTCTTATTAGGAAACAGTAAGTTGTTATGTACGTAAATAAACCATGTGGCAAACAATGGACAATTACTTGGCTTGATGACTAAATGGTATTGCTGGCCGCATCAGTTTTTCTCCTGGGTCATGCTGCCAACACAAATGTAAAAACCCCCCCCACCAAAAAAAAAAATCAATGTTCTGTCTCTTACCAAACAAATTAAAAATTGCACTGTTTAGTACAATTTGCAATTTGACCAGCACAGTTTGAATTATGTATGCTCGAACACCAGTTCGTGGGCCCAATTAGCATATTATCCATTGTGGCTCCAGTTTATGTAGGGTTCGATCTCAGTATGCTTGGATATTGTGGTGTGGGATTCATTCTATGTATTGATTTGCATGGCATGTATGATAGGATATAGTAATTTTTGTTTATGAAGCAAATGAAGGCATCCATGTTATCAATGTTTGCTCATCTGCCTCATGATTAATGACTTATAACAGGAGGAGATGGAGAAAAATCGCAAGATATCGACAGGTAACCTACCATTACTTGCACACATGTACTTCATTTTGCTGTGAAATCTGGACCGGAGTACTGAACGGGGTTGGAGATAAATTCGGTTGCAATATCCTTCTGTTGGCCAAATTCATTCATGGGGTGTGGGACTTTAGTGCCTGTTCTTTTTGTTAGCCAACCGTTAAAGAAAATCAGTTCCTCTGGTTGCGCATATGATGTTGATTTTACATTGATAGTTTTCAGTGTTGTGGCTGTTTACTCATGTAGTGGAAAAGATTTTCTTCTCTTCTTCTGCTGAAACACTTGCTTTTACAGGTCCAAAGGCTCATGGATCTGATGCGCGCTTGAGAGAGGTTGAATGTCCAACTTGCACAGTCCATTTGCAGGTGCTATTCTAGCCAGTCTGTAATTGCCTGGAAGTTGTTATTTTCTTTAAACTTTGTAGCTTTGTCAATCTTCAGTTTTACGGCCAACGGATATTTAGGCAGTTGATGGTGTATATGTTGTAGGTCCAGATTCCTGTCTCTGGTTCGGAAACCATAGAGTGCAGCGTGTGCCAGCATCCCTTCCTTGTGAGCGCCCATTGATCTTCGGCATCTCCCTATTCTTGTTGGCCAAAGTTGTTTTAAACACCAAGTCACTCAAAAAGATACCTCTTCATAAATACTGTTCGTAGTTTCTCATCACCATTCTTTTTTTATGTCAGTAATTACCGTATAGTATGTATTTGTACTTCACACAATAATGTAAATTTTTTCACACAAACCTTCACTCGGGCATTCATGGTATCAGAATCGGGTACTTTTCTTGCCTGGCTATTAATAACCATACCGCGTGAAAGACGAGGGCTTTGAATTTCCTGGAAAGGGTGTTTGCCCTCATCCACTTATAGGCTTGTTTCAGGGGGTGCACCATTGATGAGCAAAGACTTAAATAACAGGAGCCAGGCCAGATGAGCGTGGTGATTCTTTATAGTGCACCTGACACAGGACAAAACTCTTATCACAAATTTAAAGCATGATAAGGTGTAAAAATACCACGAGGGTGGCATTGTCGGGCGTTCTGTGTCCTGTGGCGCAACGCTTGGGAGTATGTTCCAAATCTCAATTTGGGGAAATGTTGGTAGACATTACACGATAGTTTAATTTGCAGTACCATAACAAAATTAAGGTTAGGTTCTGACATATTAGTGCACAGATTTGCCTTGAATTTGAAAGTATAGCAAGTTTTTAAACAAAAATCCAATAATTAGTTCTTTCAAGTTGCTATGTCATGAAACAGTTTGTAGAGGCTGAAACAGCAGGGCTCGGGGATTCATGTGTATTCGAGTCATACAAGAGATGATTGAATCCAAATAATCTCATAAACAACGTACCCAATTTCGGGTATTTTAGCACATATGTCCTTACAGGCTACGCGGAGTTTCATGGCGCACACGCGGCCCCATTCAAACAATTTCTGTGACCAACAGACAGCAATTAAGGCAAACCAAAGGGTTCAACACTTCAACACTAGAAATGCCACGAGACAAGAGGACACGAAACCTTGATATAGGAACAAGAAATTTGTGTATAACGATTGCAAGTTTTTCTTAAGTACTACAAGGATATATGTATGGTACATTCACGACGGGTTATGGACAAATCACAAGTGAAAAGACTAACACGGAATTGAAATATTGAACTACAAAAGCTGCTGCAGATGCAGCACAGAGACTATAATCAACACATTGATTGAGGAAACATAAACCTGACTTAAACTTCTGTGCCAAAGAGAAATGGCTGGCAACTGTAAAACTGCTATGAGGACCTGTACAAGACGCCATTTTAAAACATGTTATTCGCAATCACAATCATCCATATCTTTGTTCTCTTAATGCAGAACTTAGCCCCATGAATCAGAAGATTGCCCAGCAGAAGACTACAAAACTGCACTCTTTCTAATCCTGATACCACCACTAGAAAAAGACTACTATACATATAGGGACAGAACTAGATAGCATATAGACCACGACGACAATCAACGGAGTTTATTCTGCGCAACAGCCTTGCACAACTCATCCTCATAGAATAAAACACGGTTGGAAGCCAGGGATTTGCATATGGGTTTGTGTAAAACAGATGGCACCATGCACCTTGAGGAAAATGCAGACTCCTGAAAGAGAACAGCTGCAATTTGCCGCATGTCAGTGACCTTCAAACGAGAAGGCGGGCGGGGACCGTGCTTGGGTGCTTTAGGCGTGCTTGGACTTGGCATCCGAAGGCCCTTACCATCTCCCTTGCTGCAACAAGGACATCAAAATGTTAATACGTTCCATGAATCATTTATCTCAATAGAAGTTAATAGGCCTAAGTTACCCACCTTACAAAAGGCCAGTGTTCTGTGGGGAGTGGAGTAATCGTTTTCAAAATCTCTTGTCGAGACCGATCTGGAGTTGTGTAATTGAAGTAGAACTGTCTAGCTAGTACAACCTAATTCAAGTGTATAATCAATCATTTTTGCATTGATAGAGTCCAAAAAAATATAGATGTGCATAACAATGTGCACGCACGCGCACACACAGAGAGAGAGAGAGAGAGCTTACAGCCTTTCTGATTTTCCGAGAGACATGAAAAACTGCTCTAAGTTGATCATGGTGCAGGTGGCAAAGTACATTGACCTCAAATCACAAAATTTCTATGAATCAGTGACTTCCGAAAAAAGAGTAGTAAAAACAGTAACACAAGGAAGAACTTGCACAATGAAGGAGAGGAAGATATGGAGCAGACATGAAAACAGCAAAGGAGTCTATTTCACGCTTTTATGCCTCTGCTTCAGTCACTAATAATGCAAAAATAGGGTTCATATCTGCCCCGTGGCAATTGTAAGATTCATAAGCATTTATGTAGTCCAAGTTCAAGAAAAACTCAGGTGATATGATAGTAGTGATGGCTAATTGTGTCAGCAAGTAGGAGGTTACAGGAAGAAAACAATTACATAACACTCGAGTCCCGCTTTTATAGTTTTTATTGCCCTAAGAAACAAGGTCGAAAAGTGACGTTTAATACAATTAAGTTTAACATGCTTTGGGTCAAGGATATTATGTATAAAAAGATATCTAATGGGCACCAATTTTGTTTTACTCACGTACTGGCTAGAAATAACAAAAGCATGAATATTTTATCTACAAGGAGGTCAGGTATTATTCATCGCATTTGGTTGAGTCAACTACAAAGTAAACAAACAAGTTTCAGATGAAGCAGTTCTAACAATTCTCAAAGCCTCAATCAAGACTAGGCATGACGATGGATAAAAAAGTAGCCCAAAAAAGCAGGTAAATAACCTGAGAGGGAGTACAGTACACCAATCTAGAGTAGCTGCGAACTACTTGGTATAGAATTACTAGTTCAAAGAAGTCTAAGCAAATCGGTGCAAAGACATGTCGCAAGAGGGATATAGATCCAGCTACAACCAACTGCATAGCCACGGGAACCCCTTCTATGCATTCTGCTTGTTCTTGTCAAGATTATCTCTAGGTCAGATCATATTCTATGCTTTCTAGCATTCCCAAGTCTTTAGACCTCTATCGCTTAAGTAGTATGATCAGATTTTAGACACTAAACATGCCACAACTAATCCGCATGCTCAGCGAACTCCCAAAATCATGCACAACGTTGTGTGCAATAGCTAAACATAATTCACAAAGCGTGCAAGAACAGACATCAAGTCATCGATTTGCATTTAACTTCCATGGCACAGGAGACTATCAACAACAGCACAATATGCTTCAGCATCCCAAACATCTAAAACAACCTCTGCTTTACAGCACTCTCCTCTGCTTTTACATCCCCTAAGCAAATTGTTAAGAGACTCCAGCCCTCCTTGTTTCATATATCAGAAAAGTGACAAATGTTATGATGACACTCATGTCACTCAGATCTAATTTTAGATTGACTTGATAGCAGTTCGCAATTCAAAGTTCAGATGGATCTTCCATGACCAAGAAGTCCTAACTAGCAACCAAAGAAGTATGGGGCAACTGCTCTGCTGAAAGGCAGTAATTTAATTCTCCCAAGCACTCTTCTGCTGTATGTGAGTCTTGCAAGTCAAAGACAACGGAATGAGTCGCAAGTCGTTACACTAGTATAGCATTAATCTAGGAATTGTCTTGCCTTCGCGTCAGTCTCTAAATAGAATATCTAATGGGTACTATGGGGAACGCAAGAGGACCTTGTAACGAGCAAGCAAAGAGTTAAGACTCAGACCTGCACAGGTAGACACAATAGCTTGGTTCCCAAATGGTATTTAGCATCTTCTGTTTTGATATAGTCATGCCATCTTTCCGAAAGTGTAAACAAGAAAGCAATGGCCAACCCAACCTATGATATCTCGCCACATTGCTTTTGGGGCAGATCGCTAAATGTCTTTCTCTAATTGCTCAAATTAATCGAGTAAGAGGAAGCAAATCAGTGAAAGTTATTCTTGTACCTTGTGGGAAATGCGTTCATGTCCTTCAAAGATGAGACACAGCACAATGTAATGGTATAAAGCTGCTCAATACGTGACAATCACTGGCAAAGTGTTGACTCTTCTCTCTCTCTCTCTCTCTCTCTCTCTCTCTCTCTCTCTCTCTCTCTGAAAGTGATCTCCTGACCCCCCACCCACAGACCACAGACACACACCAACCCCCACCCACATACATAAAGTATACAAACAGGCTTACATACAGACATATGCAGCTATTTTTGGTAACTATACCCAGATAAGCGCTTGTGCATTTACACAGTAATAATATGTCATTGACTAGTTCAGTTAAGCAATCCCCATTACACATTTCAAATTCAAAGTATGAATAGCAAGTAGAACAACAGGCTGTTTGACTTTATATACTATAGTAAGCAAACTTTGGAAAAACCATAATACAGCTAACGCATGGCCACAGCAGTCAAATCAAATATTTGAACCAGATTACAAGCTAAGGAAACATGTATTTCGGGATACAAATGTGCACTTGCAGCCTTCAATCCCTAGTAACACAGGTACTCAAGATCATGGAATTAGTCAGTGCGCATATGTATAGCAATATAAACAAAAAGCAAATGTCAAATACCAGTAAATCTATCGGAAGAGCCTCAAGCCTCGACTCGGACTCGTACGGTTCAGCACGGGGAGTCTTTGGCGTTCTCTGTAAATTATTCAATTTGACCACGTCCACGGGTCCAACAGCAGCACCGTATCCAAATCTTACAGGTGACAGAACTGCAGGGTTTTCCTCTATCTCATTGCTGCTTAGTAACACATCACTATCTCTCTTAGTCGAGTCCAAAACAGCAACCCTTTTCTTCCCGAGATCAGTGCAAGATTTGGTCGCTGAAGCCTTGCTGTTACGAAGCTGAGCAAGAGCGCCTGGCTTCAGATACTTGTTGCTCGAAGTACGTGCACGCCTTTTCTGCTTTGATGCCTTGGATTGCCTCTCTTTCGGTGACACTTTCGCCATCTTGTGCCCTTATTTAATTTTCCCCCCTCTTGGGATCAATTCAGCCCCTTTAGTGTCCTCAATTCTCAAATGTATGCACTTATGCACCTCGCTTTTAGTAAAAATCCTAATCTGAACCGAGAGTAATTTAATAAACATCTTTCATTACACCTGAAACATGGAAATTCACCAAAATCACATCAGAAATGAAGAAAAATCAAGCATTTTCTGCAAGCAACAATAGAAATGATTAAATTCAGTACATCTGATGGCAAAATCGTGGATAACTATACCATTAGAAATTCCGTGATGAAATTCATCTGCTCAAATCATCAACCCATCTCTCTGTAAGCAAAACCCAAAAATCAAAATTAACCAAAAAGCCTCAAATTTGTATCCAACTCAAGCACAACAAAACCCTAAATTGCAATCAAAACCAACCAATTAGTCATCCAAAGCAAACATTCAATAAACAAAGTAGAAAAAAGGGCTAGCACAGCGCACTGCTGACAGAGCAGAGCAACCTTACCGTCGCGCCAACCAGTAAAAGTGAAACCTCTGTTAGTAAAAATTGCAAAGAAAAATTAGAGACTTACAAACCTCAAAGGATAGGATAGAGCAAAGTGACACAGAGGCAAACGAAGAGAAGTAAAATTTTTGTGCGAGAGAGGGGAAGGGAGGGAGAGGAATAAGAGATGGGGCCGGCTAGGGTTTACTCTGATTTTGAATTTGTTAAATTTGCCCGCCAAATTTTTTGGTGAAAACAGTTACCCGAATTGTTTTTAAAAACCCCAAACCGTAGTAGTTATCTAGCTGGACGCATACGTGGCGGGTTGTGAGTGGGGGAACTGTGCTGGCTTTGAGTTCGTGGGGTAACTCGAGTTGCTCTGTCGCTGGGTCCCGTCGTTCGGCGGTGACGACGGCAGATTAGATACGGATGTTTCGGGGTTTTTCTTAAAAACGTATTTATCTAATTTCAAAATCCTAGATTTTAGGAGGGAAATTTACGATAATTTAGTTGTTGATTCAAAAAAAAAAAAAATTGCAGATTTTTATGTAAGAATATGAGTCTAGTTTAGGAGCTATCCTTGTTTGTTTTGAATGTCTAAGGCAGCCAAGGAGAGGGATCTAAAAAGCCTCTGAAAATTAAATAAATATAAAATGTCATAAAATACTTTGACGTTTGACACGAATCTTTTAAAAACTCTTTACGTTCTTGAATAACTGGTATTTGAACTTCGAATAAGTCAAGTTAAGGCGAGTTTGGGGTTGTTTAAGTTTAGCTCCTCGAACTTATCGAGCTTTGGACTGTGATTAAATCTCAACGTATGTAACTATTGACCTTATTTAAAATGATAGGCCTCATTTTTTATAGTTACCTTCTAGTGGACAAGGGAAGTTGACGAGCTTCAAAATCTATCTGAAGTTAGATATTGTTGGAAACATATTTCTAAAGATTGGCCGAGCTTGAGTACATATGGGGAAAAAAACTCAAGATAATCTTGAATCCGTCTTGTGACACTCATTACAAATTCAAAGTAGTCTCGAGCGTATGAAAATCTTCAAAAGCCAAAGCTTGCATTATTTTCACCTGAGCCAAACTTGGACGGCAAAATCTTTTATGTTGCTATGTACGGTATACAAAAATTTTCCATGTCGTCGTGGCTCTAAACAACGTAGTAGTTTGGATTAAAGCATTGGTGGCGTTTTTGCAATCCCAATGGTTTTTTTTTTTTTTCACCATTTGACAATGAAGCGACATCATTTTTGGATAACGTCATAAAAAAAATTAATTGGCATAACAGCATATTCTTACATATGTGTTTGGACATTCATGGTACGGATTTTTATTTCTTTTTCCCTTATTCATATGATTTTTTTCTCAATCCCATTTATTTATTTGAGGACAATATTACAAGTATCCTTCTTTAGAAAGTTCTGAAATGAAAAACTCCTATGGGGCTCAATTCAGCTGGGCAGTGGAATGTGGATGGCTCGCCCAGCCCAGAATTTGTATGCCTGCGATGGGCCAAACTAGAGCTTGGACATATCAGAAATATTATGATTTTTAGTGGGATGGTCTGGGCCAGACTGTCATGTGATCAGGCTTTTGTCATCCTAAGTTGGGCCCTGCCTTGCTATTTCAATCCTAATTTGGGCCCTCTTAGCTTGTCAGGTTGAATTGCAAGCTAATTGGCGATTAATTCCTTTTATTTGATTAGTATTAATAATATTTTCCCCAACACACCCTAAAATTATTTAACTCGCAGCCACAGATCTCTTATCACTAAAAATTATCTACTTGATTGTTTAAGTGTGATATAGTTTGTAGCTTATAGCCTTGAACTATGTTGCGAGAGTATAAATTTTCTCCTACGGTCGACTTGCTTATAATGAAAAATCATGAAAGATTAAAATATTGTTAACTATCACAAGTATTGGTTATTAGATTATCCATAATTTATCAACCCAAAAAAAAAATATTAATGCATACATTTTCTAACCCCCTACATACATGGTTTCTCAGCTCTAATTGTGACATTTGGTCATGAAGTACACATCTACTTACTCCTTACACCTTAGCGTAGTGCTACACTTCCCCCTAGCATTACCCTGTACTGCGAGTCAAGTATTCTAACTACTAATTCTTTTTGGTCTACTAACGTCGTCGAGACATGGAAAAACCATATATATATATATATATATATATGGGAGCTGATCCATTGATAGCGCTAGCAAATGGAGTTAAGTTGCTAGCGCGATCTGACCGTCCATCCTGAAAGATGGACGGTCCAGATCGCGCCTTTTTCCAAAACTGATCCCCGTCCGCCATACTGTCTCGCGGACGGGAGTTTTACCTTTTTGCCCTCCTCCCATGTCCGCGAGACTGTCTCGCGGACGCCTTTCTGTTCCTGACATGTGTCAGGAAAAAGGCGTCCGCCATACTGTATGGCGGACGATCTCTAGGCTGACACATGTCAGGGCCTGTCCCCTCGGTCGCCTATAAAGTCTCGGGCGTGAGCCCCGAGAACTGTCCCCTGGTATCCTAGAATCTATCCCTACTCGGCTCTTTCAGCAAAATTTATGCGGGGCTTTCAGATTCACTTGCTTCCATTTTCAGCACCCTTCAAGCTTTTCTTGGAGTAACACACTTTTGGTTCAAGCATCACTCAAGCAAGGTAAAGTTTGTGATCTTGCTACCGTTTATCTTAGTAATTTTAATTTGTTATGTTCAGTAAATATATAATTAGCAAAATAGGAGACACTTTTGAGATTATGTATATGGTATCCTAAATCGGTCTAATCGTCAAGATAATTTTGAGATAATAAGCGTATTCTATTTCTACATAGGTCTTTTTCACAATGTCTGATTTCGTATCGAGCTCCAGCACCCCCGTAGATGCTAGTGATCCGTATCTAGGACGAACCTTTCAAACGTTGGAAGAAGCTGGAGAATGTTTTCGAGCTTATTCATTGAGGGTTGGTTTTGGCATTAGAATAAAAACTACAAGAACAAGCAGCGTATCGAAAAGGATATGCTCTCGCTTATACGAGTGTCATAGGGGCAGAAACCCAGTGCAAAATGAGACACGCGTAGGCAACGATGACAGTGATGATGACGAAATAGGGTATGCGCGGAGAAGACGGGATTGCTTTGCGCGCACGAATTGCCAGGTCAAGATGTTCGTAAGCTATAAAGCCAAACAAGATCATTGGCTTATTACCAGCCTGGAACTGGCACACAATCACCCGTTAGTAACCCCTTCTAAGGTGAGTCAGATGCATCAACACAAGAAGATGGGTAAGGTCGCGAGGAGCCTAATTCACACAATGAGCGATGCGCGGCTAGGACCTACCGACATGATTAATGTTCTTGCTGAACAGGCTGGGGGAATTCAAAATTTAAACTTTAACACGACAGACGTTCGTAACGCGGTCCGAACCCATAGACGAGCCGCGTATGACCTCAATGATGCGCAAGCGACAATGAGCCTATTGAAACGGATGCAGATGGAGGACCCGCAGTTTACCTTCGACTATAAACTTGACGACGAGCATCGAGTTAGCACAATTTTTTGGGTCGACGGTCGTTCGAGGCTAGCTTATAAGCATTTTGGGGATGTCGTGACTTTCGACACCACATACCGTACCAACAAGTACTCGATGCCGTTCGCTCCTTTCACGGGCGTCAATCATCATTATCACTCCATCCTGTTCGGGTTCGCCTTGTTAAGGGACGAGAGCGAGAGTTCTTTTGAATGGTTGTTTAGGGTGTGGCTGGAAGCAATGAACTTCAAAGCACCGACTGTTATCATCACCGATCAAGATTTGGCAATGAAGAAGGCTATTGCTACCGTCTTCCCAGATACTCGACACAACTTGTGCACTTGGCACATAAGCAACAAATACCCTGAACGTCTGCATCACATGTACGCAAAGTATCCAGACTTTAAACAGGATTTTGACAAATGCGTCCTCAAGTCATTAACGATTGAGGAATTCGAGGAGAGGTGGGAAAAGCTTGTTCGGGATTACTCATTGCAAGACAACGAGTGGCTCCAGCACTTGTACGGGCTCAAAGAGCAATGGATTGGTGTTTACACGAGAAGTCATTTTTCTGCGGGCATGAAAACGACGGGCAGGAGTGAATCTATGAATGCCACGTTCGATAATTATGTGGGTACAGCTACCAATTTGAAGAGTTTCGTCACATCAGCACAAAAAGCGGTTGCGTCGTTGTTCGTGAAAGAAAGGGCTGCAGACTTTGCAACCACGTACAAGCAAAGGAGAAGGTTGCTTGAGACCCCGCTGGAGCTGAACGGTGCCAAAGTCTATACGAAGGAGATCTTCCTGCTATACCAAGTAGAGCTGCAAAAATCGGGCCGATACAGTATATATAAGGTGGCAGAAAAGTCGTCGCGTGAGTACAAGGTTTATTCGCTCGTGAATGACCTCGTCCCTGAGAAGCTGCGCAGAATTTATACGGTGACCCACGACACATTGACGGACTCGGTGACATGTGTTTGTAAGAAGTTTGAGTTCCATGGCATCCTGTGTAGACACATTCTGCGGTTTTTCACACAGAAGAATATCAGGACAATCCCCGATAAATACGTCCTGCCACGTTGGACGAAAGGTGCAAACAGGTTGCACGGTACCATTTCCTTTCCGGAGCACCCGTATACTGACTTTGAAGAATCAGAGACGTTGCGGTATAATCATCTGGTGACGATGTTCACCCGTTTGTCCGTAAAGGGTGCTGCTACAATGGTCGGATATAAACATCTCCTCGAGGTAGCTCAGCAGCAAGAGCCCATCGTCGACCAATTGGAAGCAGCTTCAGTCAGCAATGCGGTTGACACCGAGCCTACGACGGGATCAGAAGATGACGAGCCGGGGGAGGGAGCCGACAATGATATCCGGCCTTCGGATCCAATTATATCGCAAACGAAAGGCCGCAAGAGATCTACGCGGATGAAAAGCTCTATTGAGACGGCAACTCAACCAAAAAAGCTAAGAAGGTGTGCATTGTGCAACAAAATGACAGACCACGACAAGCGGAACCATTACAAGGCACTGGGGATAAGTCCAGTGCCTTTGCAAGACGGGGAAGAAGATGATGCCGAGGATGAGGACGAACAAGCTGCAGTGGAACTTTAGTGTACTGAATATTTTGTAATAATCTTTTATGAGCCATCAAAAGTGTCGGACATTTTGTAATAATATTTTAGTAATGACTCGTTTGTAATAACCTTTACAATCATTTTTTTATACGTGATTTCTTACACTGTCCGCTACACTGCGCAGCACAACATTAGAAACCTAAGGTATTAAAGAATACCCCCCCTACAACACTTAGTTTTTTTTTGGTTTTGGTTCACTTCTCTGCGTCCGCTATACTATGTAGCGGACGGCCCCGCAGAATACCCCCCTACAACACTTAGTTTTTTTTTGGTTTTGGTTTACTTCTCTGCGTCCGCTATACTATGTAGCGGACGGCCCCGCAGAATACCCCCCCTACAACACTTAGTTTTTTTTGTTTTTGGTTCACTTCTCTGCGTCCGCTATACTATGTAGCGGACGGCCCCGCAGAATACCCCCCTACAACACTTAGTTTTTTTTTGGTTTTGGTTCACTTCTCTGCGTCCGCTATACTATGTAGCGGACAGCCCCGCAGAATACCCCCCTACAACACTTAGTTTTTTTTTGGTTTTGGTTCACTTCTCTGCGTCCGCTATACTATGTAGCGGACAGCCCCGCAGAATACCCCCCTACAACACTTAGTTTTTTTTTGGTTTTGGTTTACTTCTCTGCGTCCGCTATACTATGTAGCGGACGGCCCCGCAGAATACCCCCCCTACAACACTTAGTTTTTTTTGTTTTTGGTTCACTTCTCTGCGTCCGCTATACTATGTAGCGGACGGCCCCGCAGAATACCCCCCTACAACACTTAGTTTTTTTTTGGTTTTGGTTCACTTCTCTGCGTCCGCTATACTATGTAGCGGACAGCCCCGCAGAATACCCCCCCTACAACACTTAGTTTTTTTTTGGTTTTGGTTCACTTCTCTGCGTCCGCTATACTATGTAGCGGACAGCCCCGCAGAATACCCCCCTACAACACTTAGTTTTTTTTTGGTTTTGGTTCACTTCTCTGCGTCCGCTATACTATGTAGCGGACGGCCCGCAGAATACCCCCCTACAACACTTAGTTTTTTTTGGTTTTGGTTCACTTCTCTGCGTCCGCTATACTATGTAGCGGACGGCCCCGCAGAATACCCCCCCTACAACACTTAGTTTTTGGTTTTGGTTCACTTCTCTGCGTCCGCTATACTATGTTACGGCCCCCCCTACAACACTTAGTTTTTTTTTGGTTTTGGATCGCTTCTCTGCGTCCGCTATACTATGTAGCGGACGGCCCCCCCTACGACACTTAGTTTTTTTTTTGGTTTTGGATCGCTTCTCTGCGTCCGCTATACTATGTAGCGGACGGCCCCGCAGACAACACTTAGTTTTTTTTTGGTTTTGGTTCACTTCTCTGCGTCCGCTATACTATGTAGCGGACGGCCCCGCAGATACACATATTATCGATCACTTTGTTATTTTTTGAACACTTGCCCTGCAGATAGACAGATATCCAACACTTGGTTTCCCACCGTTAAATCACATTGGTCAATAAAATCAATCGCATTCAATAAATTTTTTGGGTTAAAAAAGTGTTGTAACGTTACAATGTGAATTGGGGAACATCATCTCTCGCAGGAATTATGTTCCTTACACGGATTTACAATAAACCTAATAGCTCTAGGCCGGCCATTTATAATTTGCCAAGCAATCCTATACCTAAAGTCTTGTATGCATTCT
The DNA here is from genome assembly GCA_033070095.1 of Escallonia herrerae. Taxonomy (NCBI): domain Eukaryota; kingdom Viridiplantae; phylum Streptophyta; class Magnoliopsida; order Escalloniales; family Escalloniaceae; genus Escallonia; species Escallonia herrerae. The sequence continues at coordinate 370,435 of JAVXUP010000683.1, forward strand.
TCGCTCCAGACAGTCTTCTTGAGGCTCTCAGACCGGCAAATGTAATCCATGTACATGCAGAGGAAGACGCCGCAGTCCGAGGAATTATGTTGCTTGGGCCTACTCCTCTTTAATCGGAAAATGAGGACCGGCCTGCGCGATACCTTCTCCCGACGCCTACCATTGACCAGGGCAGCAAAAAGATTCTGCGAGAACCATAATAAGCATTAAACATAGCTAGCAAAATAAGATTAATCAGTTTTATAATATGCAAGTTACAACAAGAAGGAAACAGGATCTTACCATGGCATCCAACTGGCCTATGCCTCGGTACATATCAATCACAGGCATCACGTCGGTATCGTCGTAGAGACTGTCGACGACTGAAACCGTGCTCTGTAATGGTTCGTAGCAAACCAAGTACCAGTGCGCATTCCCTAAAAAGGGGATTAGAAACACGTCGGCAACACTTGCGCTCACTGGACTATCCCTAGCAAGATATGCTTGTAGGTTAGGGGACGGTTTCCACTGGGCCATGCCTCTCCCCTTCCTTGCATTGCCCCAGTCGTGCCACTCTTGTACTAGGAGCTGATGGAAAAAAGCATCCAAGATAAACACGCGCAGACCGATGTCTGGATGCTCCCGACACCTTCGCCTCAGAATTTGCACGTAGTGCGAGATGACACCGCTGTCTAACCAAGATCCCGGCGCCAGCGAGGCGATCTCTGTCCAAGAGGCATTGTAATCCAAGCCCTCGGGGTGATCCACGTCATACGACGCTCCGTCTTGGGGGGCCCCGCTAAAATAACGGGCTCGGATTATATCGCATTTATGCGGCTTTAGGGGCCTGGCTGGATGCCCTTTCGGATATTGCCCTCGGGGGTCGATCGGGGGATATTGGCCTCCAATTCCTTCTTCGGCCGGCTGATATTCCCCTTCGGGGCCGCCAACTGGTCCCGCCCACGGGACAATGGGCAGTGCCTCGGAGAAACCGTAGTTTCCGAAAGGAAAGTCTTGCGTGACTTGAGAGAGGGGTTCCGGGAACAAATTGAAGGAGGGGCCGCTGTAATCGCCCCACGACGCTTGAGCCTGTCCCATCCCCGCTTCAGAGGTACCAACAACTCCCTGACTCACCCCTGAAGCCTGTCCAGAGGGATCACCGTATCCCTGGCTGACGCCCGTATAACCCATTCCCGGGCTTACTCCCGAAGACTGGCCCGATGCTTGGCGCAAAAAATTCCCGCAGCCTAAAGCCAATGTCGCAGCCTGTTGGCAAAGATCCTCGCCCATTGCGCTCACCAGATCCCTCCGCTCACTCAACTTCTGGAAGAATGCAAGCGAGGCATTAACCTACATCCAAAGAGATAAAAAATTAAGTAACTTCAATCAGACATTTATATTCAACTAATTTGGTTCAAGTCAGACTTGTTGGGCAACTTACGAGATTGTATGCCATACGCTCATCGATCTGACCCCTAGGCGCATACCTCTCCCCACGTTCAAAGTTTACAGGGGCTACTCTCCTCCGCGTGATGCGGTAGTACCACTCATCGTACTGATCGATGCTGATAACGGGGTCTGGCTCCGAGACGATGGCCGCCAGTGTGTCCTGCCAAGAAGTCCAAAGCTCTATTTCGGCCGCGCACAATTCGTACGCATTGGCGGTGCCAAACACTCCGACATCCGGTGGGTTCCTGTTAACCCTCATATCCGGGGCATCGACTGGCAAACCCTGCTCCAACTCAAAATGGCGCATTGCTCGGTCGGGCAGCTGCCACTCTGCGAGCTCGAAATGGATCAGGGGTGTGCGCTGCAACCCGGAGAGCGTGAAGACGAACGACTCTCCCACCCGTCGCGCCAAACGTATGTACGGTGCCCAACGCATTTGGCCCGGAGATAGACGGTCGAACTCCCCTCGATAGTACGTAATGTTGTGATGGGGATCGACTCTCCTCTTGTAGTGGCTAGCCCTCCGGCTGTACTCCCAAGCACACAACCGAGGCCAGACTTTGTCGGTTCCATCCCTACGCGTTGGTGCACCGGGAGCAAGGTGTTCGTAAGACCACACCTGAGAACATCAAAAAATTATATTTATATCGTCGATTCAACAAAAATAAAACACAATAACGAAGACATGATTTATATGATATACCTGCAATAGCGAGAGACATGCACATATGGCTTTGGAGTTGGGCCTCGTTGCCTTGTGCAATGCTCGGTACAGATACGAAAGAACCGCTGCACCCCAGGCATAATCCCCAACCTCCGACAGGTTACCCAACAACGGTAAATATTTCACGCTGACCGTGTTCTTCGACGTCGTTGGGAATAAAATTGCTCCCATCACCCACAAGAGGAAGGCCTTTGTGTACACCACAAGCTCACGGCCCGTATAGTTTTCCGGCAAAACCCCGTAGGTATCTACCAACCACTTCAACTTTATACCACCAGTGCTAAATTGATCCTGGGGTATCGAAGTGAAGAAGTCTCGCGCTGTTCTCTTATTCGTTGCGTCTGACGGAGGAGCAATTACCGGCCGCCCCGTCACCGGCAACCCCAAGATGAACCCTACATCTTCTAGGGTAATCGTCATCTCTCCGATCGGGAAGTGAAACGTATTCGTTTCACTTCTCCACCTCTCAACAAGGGCACCTATCAAGGCCCGGTCAAGCTGTTGAAAGATCTGCCCATGCGTGAAAATCCCAAACCCAATTCCACGCAGTATGCTTTTCTGGGAATTGTTCAAGGTCCATCTCGTGAACTCGCGAGATACTTCTACGGTGGTGAGAAGTTCTCTTTCCTACGAATTATTAATAAATACAATTTGAGCAAAATGAACGGTAAAACAACGTTCGTAATAATAAGAAAGTTGATAAATAATGTATCTTACTCCACCATCCCATATGAGCGTACTGATATGGTTGGCTTGGTCGTATAACACGGATGGATCTTCTGGTCCAGGGATAAATTCCATTTTTTGCAACTGAAACTATGGAATCGGATTTTACAAACGCTAGCACATGAACAAATACATACATATATAAATCCTCATCACCGCTAGCACATGCTCAATGCATAATCAAAACCACGCATAAAACGCAATATTGATCACAACTATAGATTAGAAACATGTAAAGGATTGATTTTGTGAACTTACGTGATCTATTAGGGGGGGATTAAAGCTGCTCTTATGAAGAAATTGCGCAGATCTGCTTGCCAACGCCGCTGGGAATATTTGTGAGTAGGAAGAACACGGGGAGAAGAAGAGTGTAGAAGTTATAGGGGGACTTTCTTTTGGGTTTGAATATATATATTTGCTGTCCGCTGGACAATATACATTTGCCGTCCGCTATATAGTATCGCGGGTCTGTTCCTTGTCCGCTATATAGTATCGCGGACGCTAGACTTTTGGTAGTTTTCTCTACGTCCGCTATACTATGTAGCGGACGACACATCTTCTCTACGTCCGCTACATAGTATAGCGGACGGCCCCGCAGAATGTTTTTGGTTGTGTTCTCTACGTCCGCTACTTAGAATACCACTACTTAGTTTTTTCTTCTACACTTTGTTCCACCTCTCCAAAACTTCGTTTTTTCTACACTTTTTTCAGTTTTTAAAACTGAAAAAAAGAGGGAAAAAAAATTTGTCAAACGGGGCCTTAGTTTTTTCTTCTACACTTAGTTTTTTCTTCTACACTTACTTCCACCTCTCCAACACTTAGTTTTTTCTACACTTAGTCCAAACTGTCCGCTATATAGTATCGCGGATATACTTACCGCAGAAAATGGTTGGCACGGACCAGACATTTCAGTTTTTAAAACTGAAAAAAGAGGGAAAATTTTTTTGTCAAACGGGGCCTTAGTTCCCGACCTTCCCGAACCCGGCCTAAGCGGAGGGCCCCTTATATCCGCTATATATATAGAACTATACAATGTGGCGTAATGTAATAAATTGGAATAAATTGGCGCCCGTAATGCAGTTTTAATAAATTGAAATAAATTGGCCCGAAGACTTGTTTTAGCGACATAGTACGTTAATGCTATTTTAATAAACTGACGCCCAAAGACTTGTTTTAGCGACGGAATCAACAATCTCAATTTTTCCAAAAAATAATGTACAATTCATAATCAACGATCTCAATATATCAATATATCGAGGCAACAAAAAAAGGCACAATTAACCAAGAAAAAATTTGAAAACATAATAAACAAGAACATAAATATTTTTATTATAATAAACTATGGTTCACAAATGGGGTACGAAAGCTTTTCACAAGCGCTCCGTTCAAAGATTACAACTTGAAAATCCCACCACCCAAGGTGTTCGAACACTACAAAGTCCCCGAGTTCGAGGCCATGCTGGCGCACGAAGACGTTCCAACCCTCTGCGAATTCCTTTTTTTGGGATCGGCCGGGCTTCAGCTTGATTTCAACCTGCCATGCCCCCTTGCGGCTATATAATCTTGCACTATCATGAATTGTTGTAAATTGATTGGTAAATGCTTCCGGTATGTCCTACCAAACACAAAATACAAAAAATAGGTTAGTTTTGGTTAAGAAAAACAAAAGATCAAACTTTTAACACACGAAAATACAGAGAAAGAGAAAGAGGGATAGCCTACAAGTTCATGCTCAAATCCCGGCATCATGACTTTGAAAAAGTGTTTGCCTACCAGGTGCAAGTTGCCAATATAATCGTAGGCGTAGGTGGTCTCCGATCCAGAAGCCATCGAGATCGTCGTTGAGGTGAGGACGGTGGTGTCGGCGGGGAGATGTGGGTGACCGGAGATGTGAGTCGCCGTAGATGGGGTAGCGGCTTTAGGTTAGATGTTCGAGAGAGGGGACGCCGTCCGCTACAATAATATAAATACCCCGATCTGATTAAATATTTATAGCAGGAGAGAGTTGACGCCATACAGATACCAGGGGACAGTTCTCGGGGCTCACGCCCGAGACTTTATAGGCGACCGAGGGGACAGGCCCTGACATGTGTCAGCCTAGAGATCGTCCGCCATACAGTATGGCGGACGCCTTTTTCCTGACACATGTCAGGAACAGAAAGGCGTCCGCGAGACAGTCTCGCGGACATGGGAGGAGGGCAAAAAGGTAAAACTCCCGTCCGCGAGACAGTATGGCGGACGGGGATCAGTTTTGGAAAAGGCGCGATCTGGACCGTCCATCTTTCAGGATGGACGGTCAGATCGCGCTAGCAACTTAACTCCATTTGCTAGCGCTATCAATGGATCAGCTCCCTATATATATATATATATATATATATATAT